>PPHD01013500.1:0-17281 GCA_002909625.1 Bambusicola thoracicus | reverse complement strand
AAAAAAATAAATAAATAAATAAAAAATCCAAACACCTGACCCTGGCTACGCTTTAGGAGGCCTGTTTGGTAGGAAGTGAGTGCTGGAATGTTTCAGCTTTCAGAACTGTAAAGACTCAGATTTATAGTCAATCTGTTTATACTGTATCATATCACGTGTGGTAGCATAGGATATCAAAGCAAGAAAGTCTATGGGACTACCACCATTTCAAATGAAAAATAGTTCTTATGTATGGCGTAATGCAGCACAGATGGAAAGTTGTGCTTTTCTGTTTTACTGTTTCTGTACATTACTCAGACAATAAATACTGGACAAATCATGCAGTCATTTCTAAGGCTCCATATAACCTGTTTTACCAGTATCAGCTGCTATAGTTTTATGTTCCCTAGAGAAAAGCTGCTGAGGTTCCGAAGTTTTATAAGTCACTTCAAGGAGACCTCACAAATAAAAGTGGATGGAAAATATAGCCTGGTTTTAATAATCATGCAGTTAGCTCTGCATTTTCACGTGACAGTCAAAGTTCTTGCTAGTGTTCTGTACAATTTTCATTCTTTGAAGCTGTATTTATTTAATGGCTATTACTTCCTCATTGCATCTGCTGTATTCTAGTGTATTTTGCATCTTTACCTGAAGGGAACTGCACAACAGGAATACACAGTAATCATGTCATTTCTGGTCTGCTTTATGAGTGGAGAAACCAGGAAGTGTATTCCAGCATCTAGAGTAGCAGATGAGCTCTGATCACTGGATTGCTCAATGCTACAGATTCCCTAAGCAAAGATTTATAAAGCCAAGTACCTTAATAAATAAAGCAGTGTTTGGGAAGCAAGGGACATAGTTTTGAGTAACACTGTCAAGCCTTCAGTCTTACCCAAAGTACCTAAAGCGTCATAGGATGGGAAAGTCTTCCTCCCTCTCTCCATTACCTTCTTTTTGGGTTAGAGACCACAGACAAGGGACCAAATCCCTTAAATGGTCAGCACCTACTTGGACCCCTGTAGGTTGTGCTGGCAACATGCAGATTGTGGTTTTGGTGGGTATATCACAGAATCACAGAATGGCCTGAGTTGGAAGGGAACTCGAGGATCATCAGTCTCCAATCCCCCTGCCACAGACAGGGCCACCAACCTCCACATTTAATACTAGACCAGGATGCCCAGGGCCCCATCCAAGTCTATTGCTGAACTAAAAATGAGCTGGAGATGAAAGATAACTGCTTCTTTTTCTAGAGCAGGCACATCTAACTATACTAAATCATTTAAAGTAAAGAGTGAAGATATCTGTCAGGAAAAACTGACATCCTCAGAATAAATGCTGAGCAAGATGCCACTCTTTAAAATAAGACTACCCACTGCTTTGCACAGCAGGGGGAAATAGTAGTACCTGCAGCTCATCTGCCTCTTCCAAAGTAACCTGCCAATCAAATACTGGCTCCACAATTTGGAAAATCAGCTTTCTCCAAGATTTTTAGTTCAAACTACGTCACTGATTTTTAGTGAGGTCCAATTACTAACCTTTTCCATCTTCTTGAAAAACCAGGAATGGAGTTGTAATAAGAAGAGAATAGAAGTGAAAAGACTAAAGAATCCCTTAGAAATATTTGTTTAACCATGGGAATTAATTACTTATGGGACTACACTGCAAGATTTTGTAGGTAGCTTGGAGGAAAAAAGATATAGATATCCATTAAGAAAAAGCCATAGCACTTTTTAAATGGATTTCCAGCTGCCTCCTTCATGACACAGGCTGGCGTCTGTCCACCTGAGGTTAGGAGGCAAATGCCCATTTAGCAGTTGTCATATCACTGCTGCAGTCAGTTCTTTCGGGAAGGATGAAAGAGCTTCCTCAGCATCTGATAATAATCACTCCTCAAAAATAATTTGGTGAGACAAAGTCATTCTTATGCCATTGCTATATTCGGCTGTAATAATGAAAATGTTTTCTTAGCCAATTGAACTTATAGTGTCTCAGTTTGGAGAAGTCAAGGAATAGTAAGCTTCTGAACATATCTTTAAATTTGTTTGCTTCTTAACAAAAAATAGATTTTAATTGTTTTTCACTATTTTCCAAATTGTGTGTTGTTGTTTTTTTTATACAATAATTGTTTTTCATTTTTCTTTCATTATGGATTTTTTTAGAATGGTTGGATTCTTCTTTTCAATTGATTTCCATTATCTCAATTTTAAACTTTTAAAACCTTGGGACAAAAAGTTCAGGGGAAAAAAAAAAAAGCACATACATCCAACAAAGGGTATTTTGATAGTGGTGATGGTATTTTGGTTTGGTGGTGGTTTGCTTGTTTTTGTTTTGTTTTAAGATAAACCGCAGTGTTGTACTACATGGTACAGGTAACTTCATATCCAAGGCTGGATGTAGAGAACATTGGCTTATTGAAAGCTAATGAACAGCCCATGGAGAATTAGATGTGGCCACAGTGGTTACAGCTAAACTAATAAACTAAACAAGGTCAGCACATGGGCTTAAGCACCATGTGAATACAACAGTTCATACTGTGAAATTTTTAGCACAGTTTTGGTCTCAGCCAATTAGTGTTATCATGGGCATGATCTGTAAGCTGGCTCAGGCCAGGCAGTACTCTCAGTGGGCAGTTTGATACCAGCCACTCTGTTTCCAGGCAGAAGGGTGGCAAGAGAGCTCAGTCAGCTTATGTGAACAAAGGCATTTTCAACCTTAGCTTTAAATTCCTCTTTGTTTCATGTTTGAATCAGAGCATTACTGCTTTGGTTTAATTTAATTAACGTAGAAGAGTGGTTTTATTGTTGTGGTCTGTTATTTTTATTACAATAGCAGAAAATAAAAAAAATAAAATAAAATGAAATAAATCTGTTGTTATTTCCAAGCTCCTGTAGTTTTTACAAGTGAAAAAAAAAACTATAAATGGTGTCTGACTTAAATACTTCATATGAATAAGGGAGTCTGAGGCCCTACCCAGTGAGGTACTGAGCAGCCTTGTGAAAGTTGGGCCAGATGGCTTTGCTAGGGATAAACAAAAAAGAGTGGAGAGAGAGCAAGCAGTGAGAACCATTTAAGGACTACAGAGACAGGAGAGACTTTGACCCCTGGACCACCTCAGACAGAGGGAAAAATATTTTAGTTCTCAGGAATCATTCTGAGACTCAGGGGAAGAAGTGATCACAAGAGATACTCTTACCTAGGGCCTTATTATGCCTTTGAGACTTTTAAAGAGTTCCCACAATAAGAAATCTTTTTCTTTTTTTTTTCTTTTTTTCTATTTTTTTTTTCCTTTCTCTGTTTCAACTTCTTCTTTGGGAAAAAAATCTGTTTCAGACTCATCCTTACATCATCCTACCCTAATACATCCCAGCTGGAGGGACTTCCCCTTCATAACCATCATTTTCCCCCATGTGAGGCAGATCTCTACCCCTTTCTTGACCTGCTTTTCTGCAGCTTTGGCTGAGACTGGAGCCAGCATAGCATTTGGGCATCCCTGTTCTTCTCTCTATATGCATATACACATTAGTATATGAACAAGGTACTTCAACATGAGCGTGGACATAACCAAATATTTCTCTGTAGTCTGTGCCTGATGTTTAAAGATCCATTTGTGGCTAACTTCTAGTAGAAAGATCCCTTGCTTGGTTCAAACAAAGAGAGTTACTCTATAGAGAGAAATATTACACTTCCTAGTATCCACTTCTGTTGTACTGTACAAAGCAGCATCTCCCTTACTCTTTGTGGTGTTTTCCTGTGCAGGGGAAGAGGTTTTTATTTTCCTGTTATGAAGGTTGCAGTAAACTAAGTGAACACAGACACAGGTTGGGCAGAGAATGGCTTGAGAGCAGCCCTGAAGAGAAAGATTTGGAAATGTTGGTTGACGAAAGACAACATGAGCTGGCAGTGTGTGTTTGCAGCCCAATATCCTGGGTTGCATCAATAGAAGCATTACCAGAAGGTCAAGGGAGGTGATTCTACCCCTCTACTCTGCTCTTATGAGACCCCACTTGTAGTACTGCATCCAGTTCTGGGGCCCCCAGCACAAGAAGGATATGGAGTTGTTGGAATGGGTCCAGAGGAGGGCCATGAAGATGATCAGAGGGCTGAAGCACCTCCCCTATGAAAACAGAGTATTGGGGCTCTTCAGCCTGGAGAAGAGAAGACTCCGAGGAGACCTTATAGTGGCCTACCAGTACCTGAAGGGGGCCTACAGGAAAGCTGAGGAGGGACATTAATTATGGCAGGTAGCAATAGGAGGATAGATTTAGACTAGATATTAGGAAGAAATTATTTTCCGTGGGGGTGATGAGACACTGGAACAGGTTGCCAAGTGAGTTTGTGGATGTGCCCTCTGTCATGGTTTTTAGTCACAGAACTGGGCCGGATCAGCCCATAAACCATCGACACCCTCCCAGGAGGCATTCAAGGCCAGGCTGGATGGGGCTTTGAGCAACCTGTTCTAGTGGGAATCGTCCCTGCTATAGCAGGGGTATTGAAACTAGATGATCTTAAAGGTACCTTCCAACCCAAACCATTCTATGATTCTACAATTCTATAAAACTGAGTGAACAGTGAAATAGCAGAGGGGATCCAACATAAGGATTTGGCTAAGCTTTGGACAGCAAAAGTAGCTTAACTCTGCACAGGGCATGGTTCCTTCCCCACAGGAGGATTTGTGCCAACCTTGTTACTGCACTGCCCTGCGGAAAATAATGGGAAAAAAAAGAAAAAAGAGCCTTTGAAAAATGCTCTAGCAAACTTGATGCGGCAGAATAACAAGAGGGCCAGGCATACACTGTTGTGATGGATAGGGATAGGCCAATGCTTGCTGACTGCCTGCAGGTCATTCCCAAATCAGTTAGAACAGCTGCAGAAAAAAAGGCAGGTTAAAACAAAACAAAACAGATTTTCACCCACTGTGATCATCACCTTTGCCAGGCTTAGCACTGAAGCATGGCTTCCTAGAGTGAAGGAAGAAAGACTTCAGATTGCACAAAGGAATATTAATAGGAATAATTGATGAACTTAAGAAAGAAAAAGAACAAGGATGAATATAACTTCTTTTTGGTGAGAACAGATGGATCATGGAATAGTCCAAGGAGTAACTAATGGGACACTGATGCTAAGTTGAACAAAAGAGACAATTAGTAGCTGAAGTAAAATCTAGAGAACAATATATAATTGTAAGAGCAAGGCAGTCCTATAAAGTGAGCCAAGGTTCATTATAAATAGTACTTGAGCAACTGATATTTTAATATATTAAAATACAAGAAAATGGGTCACATTTGTAAAATGAGATTACATTTTAGCAGTCTCTAACTATAACAATACAGGGTCACAACAGTCATTTAACTGAACACTCGTTTCCAGTACTATTAAGTGTGGAAAAAAAACATGGGAACACTTGAAGTGGAAACAAAAAAAATTGTAAAGCAGTAGTAGTGTGGCTCTCCTTGGCATTAATGAGAACATTACTATCAGTTCTAGTGTCTGTGTTAAAGGAAATTAGAAAAGGCTGACAAGAGTTCTATGAATCACATTCAGGAAAAAAACAGGAACAACAACAAAAAACCCACATGTTTTCAGCCAGAGGATAAAGACATTTGATGTCTCTAGTATATCCAAGGGGGGACTAAGAGGTGATTTGCTCACTGCATATCAGCACCAGTTTTGAGAGACCATTTTCAAGTGAAGAAGGCTCCTCATTCTAGCTGATAATCTAAAATGTAGTGGCTGGAATTATCATCAACTTTTATATTAAAATAACTTATAACAATGGTTAATTATTGAGGCATTTAATGAACTCTTCATCACTTAAGGTCTTCAAATAAAGCCCAAATGGCTTTCTAAAGGGCAGCTGCTCCATCTTAACCAGGTCTTATATACTTGATTCAGATATTACCAAGAAACATTACCCAATCTGTATTGTGTTGAAGGTCGGAGATAACAGGGATATTTCTGGCCTTAAAACATAGATAAGCATCTGCTCTAGGAAGTTCCAAGTGCATTGCAAGTACACAAGTGAAAGTAATTTCTAATCTCATACAGGTGGAATATTAAGCAACAGACTACACTGGGTTTTACAAACTTTTGGAGGGCTTATTTTCATTGTTTGGAACCTCAGAGATGCAGAGTGGGAATCCATATTCATCTGGAATAGTTTTCTGTTAAACAGGAAGTGACACGTGTTTTACCTATACAGGATGATGCAAGTTTTGGATCAAATGCACTACTTATTACATGAAATTCTTGGACTAGACTTTTCAGGTTCAGAAACAAAATAATCTTAAAAAATCTTAACAAAAAGGAAATGTGGATGTCTGTCCTTGTATTTTGTTAGAAGGAAAAAGCATTCTCTTGTCAATCCATCAAGAACCATGATTCCAAGTAACGACATGAGCTGAGGTGATTGTAATACTTGTAGATAGCAAATGCTCCTCATAACTATAAGGACGTACCTAAGGAGCTGCGTAATCTAAACAGCACCAAGTTGTGATGACCATCCACCTGGCCAATTTCTTTCACATTTGATTGTTTTTTTTTTTAATAAAGCAGATGCCAGAGGTGCTACTTAAGAAGCTCTGAGAGGAAAGAGCCATCCATTCCATCAGCTTTATAATAAATGGGTGTGTAAGAGGAGACTAGCCATAGGGCAAGCATTTGGAGGTGAGATATTGAGAACACCTGCTCCTCCCTCAGCACACTCGTGATTAAACACTTCACTTAGTGCATGAACTCAAATGTGTTATGTTAAACTGGGGTCAGAAGGCACAATGTAATTATGGGTGTTATTAATATTACAGAGGCCACAGCGGATAGAAATTATGTTGGGCATGACTATGCGTGAGTGTGAGAGGGAGTAAATCTCCTTGGGGAAGGAATTACATTTTGGGTGGAGTTGATGAAGAATGTTTTACTGGAATTCTCCGGATCCATAATAGCTGCATTTCTTTTCAGAAAAACACATTAATCTTTACATCGTTCTTCTAACTTCTGTCAGTATAACACAGAAAATATATAAATATATTTTTAAAAGGAAACTCTTTAATTAAATATTTTTCTTTTCTTTTTTTTTAATGTATCCTCATTTCTTAACAAAATCTGGGGAATTTTTTGAGATGATCTTTCCACCATGTGTCCTTGAGAAATACCTATGAGGTATTTCTTACCCCGAGGCTGAATTGCTGGTGGCTATTTCTGCCTGAAAAAGAGTCATGAAATACACACAGACTCCAAGCCTTGGAACTAGCTTACACTTAAACACTGTTAATAAACATTGTTAATAACTCTCAGTCATTTCATGATGCAAAGTTAAAGCTTCATTCCATTATGTTTCAAGCATTTTTTTTGAAATTCATGGAGCAGAGTTTAAGTATGAAATGTCATGCATTTTTTTTTTATTCCAACAGTTGCACAAATTGGAGCCAGTGCTCACAACACTGAGTGGGAATACATGTTGGGGTGTAGATATCTAGATGTGGAACCATGTCTAGTTATGGAACCAAAAGCAATCAAGTAAATACTGATTCATATACAGGGAGTGCTGCTTGTCATTCCTTTTTCCACAGTATAATCAGAATTGGGAATTTTCACATTACAGTTTTATGCACGTATGCTTTAAACAAAGCTTCTTGAGTCCAATGAGTAAAATCAAAGAAGAACATTAATTTTGAAAATATCTTATTTTTTTCATTTAACAAATAACAAAATACACTAATTTGCTCTCAGTGCTGATATGTCTGTCAGTACACTTTTCAACCTATAGAAGTAATCCCACATTAAATTTGTGGCCTTTATTCAAGACAGAAAATAAGTGTTGAATTTGCAGTCTTTCATCAGCTTTAAAATTCTCTTTCTAATTTAATGTTGATTCCTACAGACAAAGAATAGCTGCTGTGAGCCACCTTCCACCAGCTTTATGAGAATGGTACCACAGTGTTAGAACCATCCTCCAAGGAGTTTTTTTAAAAAAAAAGGTCATCACTTGGAATTTTCTTATACAAAATAAGTATTTATGTAGGAACTATGAGTATTTATGGCATACTGAATTCTCAAAATAAATAAAAATGTAGCAAGAGGGTCTCCATAAATAAGGTAAGAAAGTGCAGCTGCTCCCAGTATAACAGTAAAACCAGTAATTCCTTACCAGGAAATTCTACTAAAGTTCAGGTACAGATATTGAATATATTTGTATTCTGCTACTCTTATTTATCTTGAGAAGCCCTTAACATCACAATTTTTTTATAGAACACAATTACCGTAAAGGGTGAGATGCCACTTGTCCCTTGTAACCTCCAATCTGTTTCTGACTACAATCAGTAGCAATTACTATATGTAAAGGGAAGTATAAAATATGGCATATAGTACACCCCATCCTGAAAGGCTGTAGTCCTGAATCTTTCTATCCCTTACTTAAAAAGAAAGGAGATTATGATTCATTTTGAAGGGCTGAGTAATGCTTTTATTGGAATTAGAAAAAGAAATTTCTTTTCTGACTCTTACCTAGGTTTGACTTAAACAACTCCCTCTGGCAGTGTGGTATTCAGTCTAATTTTATAATCCATATATATTTTTAAAATCTTTGTTGCTTTTGAAGCTAAACCTTTTTAGATTAATTGAAAGGTCACTTGTTCATGTATTATAAGATAGGTTGTGATGTCTGCAATCAATGCCATATGCTGCTGATTGAAAGGTTTACTTTAAATCGCTTAAAATTGTGTTTGCCAGAAAAAAAAAAAAAAAAAAAAAAATTTTTAGATGTCAGCCAGATTTTAATTTTCTAACAAATTTTTAGTTAAAATAGTGACATTGTTTCCATCAGTGCCAACAAAGAAAAATACTCTATTTTTTAATATTAAATTGTCAGTATGTCTCTTTAAATTGAAAAGCTTGCATGTTACTTGGCTGTTGAACAGGAACTGGAAAACTCAAAGACTGTTGTCTTGTCCTGTCCTAATTATCCCTCCTGTCCTAATTATCCCTGGTGTGGATGGGTTTTGAATTTCAAATTTTAAACCAGTAACTCTTAGATAAATTATGTTCTATAGAGTATAGTGGATGAATTCTTAACATTCCATCCA
Organism: Bambusicola thoracicus; assembly: GCA_002909625.1. Taxonomy (NCBI): domain Eukaryota; kingdom Metazoa; phylum Chordata; class Aves; order Galliformes; family Phasianidae; genus Bambusicola; species Bambusicola thoracicus. The sequence goes on along the minus strand of PPHD01013500.1, from coordinate 8,225 downwards.
GAAGTAAGGAATAAAGCATAGAAAGCTACAGTACAAGGTCATAGTTGCAAAAGAGGGTGGTGATGCACTGGAACAGGTTGCCCAAGGAAGTTGTGGATGACCCATCCCTGGAGGCATTCAAAACCAGGCTGGATGTGGCTCTGGGCTGCCTGGTCTAGTGACCTGCACACAGCAGGGGAGTTGAAACTAGGTGATGATCGTGGTCCTTTTCAACCCAGGCCATTCTAAGATTCTATGATTAGGCAGTGCCAGAATGGAGATTACACATACAGTTAACAAACTCCTTGTGCTTATGTAGTAGTGTTCTATTCTATAACACTCCCTTTTTCTTTTGGTCAACGTTTAAAACAGAGTAACAGTTTGTCTTTTCATTCTTGCTAATGTCAGCAAAGCCCTTCTATATGAATCCTTCTGTACAGTATTCTTATACACCCACAACATATGAACTTTCCCCCTGCTCTTAATACATACAATTGTGCAAAAAATCATGAGAATTCATATTCACAAATTTCCTCACATTTTACAAGACTCAAATAATTTGTCAAGCAAGCACCCATATTTTCTCTTGAACCAGAGGAATTTATTAGCACCAATATAGCCTTCCCTCCCTGTTATGTAACTCAGCTGTCTTTTTAGATAACCTCTTAACGCTGTGCTCTTCTTATGACACATCTGAACTTCAGTGTAGAGTTTTATAATTAATTTTGTCAGGAATTGAGTTGATACCATCAATGTTCCACCAACATTAGAGTGCTAGCCTCTGCAATAAATACAGAAATGATAAACTATTTTGTACAATTAACTTGTTCAAAAACTCCACAGATTAACACACCTACAAAGCTGGCAATCCTCTAAATCATACCAATATTCTCTGACATTTAGCTGAGCTTTCAGATAATGCTGCATCTGTTCTTGAAGCAGTTATAACACCCCCAAAAAAAGAAAACCACCTCCCAGCAGAAGGACTCTCCTCTGGAGGAATACATTTTAATTTACTATTTTAATTTAGAATAAGATGTTCACATCAATATATGAACTTAGTGGTAGGAAAGAAAAAACAACAGTATGCATCTGGCCATAATATACCAGTACATAACACTGAAATCTCTACAGAAAATAATCAAGCAATTTTAATTTACACTGGAAGATTATATATTCAGAGCAATACAATTACAATTTTCCTTCCTACATTAAAAAAAACCAAACCTTTTTATCTTAAATCTCTAAAACCATCATCATCAGAACTTCCAGTACAAATATCAAGAAGAACTAAATCTTGCTTAAAATGCTGTCACCTTACGTGGCTGAAAACTGAACAGGTATTCCCATGACTACTGGAGTGAGTTCTCACGGAGGATGAATAAAGGGCATCAACCTGCTTCAGAAAGATCTACTGCAACCATGACCCCTCCATCATGGTATTCCAGGGTTACACACAGAATGCATGTGCAAGACAACCTTGGAAGCTCAAATTCTTAGCTCTGAAGTCTGTAAAATGCCCTGGACTCAATAGGTGCATTGTTCTTCTGACCCACTATAACTAAGGATACAGTTTCGTGGCCTGTTTAAATCAATCTGTAACTGTGCCATGTTGAAAGTAGCAGGGTTATCTCCAGCTCCTGTCCAAGGCATATGCTCCTGCTTCTCCTTTGCAATCAGCCATGGGGACTGCACAGCTGTAGATCAGTCTTTGGCAGAATTAATTCTCAGCATGGCTATGAGGAGGTTTGGAAATGCATTTATATATCTTTCTAGGCATTGTTCTGTCATGCTTTAGGCTAATCTAGTCTACTTGGTTTTACCAGAAGTAAAACTGCAGCACTACTTTTGTGTCAGTACTATTGACTTCCTTAATTTTCTGCAGGTGATAACAATCACTGGGTTTGTGGTGTTTGTTTTGTATTGTTTCTGTTTGTTTGTTTGTTTTCATGCATGAGATATTGAAAGAAATTAAATAACCTTTGCACTACAGGTGTTAACTCTTTTTTCCTGAAGTCCAACCAAATGACAACTAGGTGAGCTGAGGTAATCTAGTGATTTTTCACTGTTTCTCATTTAGGGTGACTTAGTGCTTACTTGCTGCAGTAGTATGGTTTAGGGACTGTCTATCTAATGTAGCCTGTGTAGGGATGAGCTATCAGTCTGAGGGCCAGAAGTCAGGGAGCAACCAGAAGCCAGAGTTTAGCTTGTTACAGACCTGCATTGTTTCCAGCATCATCGTCTCTAATGTGGAATTTGCTGTTTCTTCTTCAGAGGTGATGAAGGGAACATATGCCCTACAGCACATCTGCTGTTGCCAGCAGTATCACTTGGAAATCCTCTGTTCCTGCAGAACAGCCAATATTGTACACGGCAGCACAGATGAAACCACTCTGTTTCCCTCTCCAAAGGTATTAGTTTGATTCAGTCCTCTATTCCTGTTCTGTTCTTGTTTGGCTATTTTTGTGCTGCTTTTGCATCTGGGTGCTCAGCCGAGCCCAGAAGTACATGAAAGACGCCTAACTTGGATTTCTGTTACATCAGAATATCATGTAGTACTTAAAATGTTTAAATTAAGCATATATCCTTCAAGAAGAAAACGACGTTGAACCATAGGTTTGATTATGAACTTTTTCTATCATTCAGCAAATAACATATATTCTTCTTTTTCATTATTCAGTCAATGTAATTACAGTTTCTCGTATATTTCATTTTCAGATCTGTCTCACAAATTGTAAGGCTGAAATCTTGTCCCCACTGGAGCCTAAGAGAATTTTGTTTTTGACCTAGTGGCACCCAGATTTAACTCTCACATTCTTTTAATGTGTCTAGTAATGGTTAGTGCTGAGTAAATTGTAGATGCTTATCAATTATACAGATAACAGTACCTCACAGTAATTATAATTAGGGATCCTGAATGTATGGCTCTGTCATGCTTATTTTTATAGCTACAGAACTATTCTGCTCAGATGAATAATCTCATTGAAACTAGCAAGACTCAGAGGGGATTAAATTTAGCATATCACACATGTCTCTATAGAGCTGCAGCCACAGCTTGTATAACAGAACATTCCTCATATTCTCCAGGACCAGCATGGAAAAGTGACTCGACCATTAGATGGCCACAGAAAAAATGACCTGAGGATGTGACCCTCGCAGACCTGATTTCCTGTAGCCTGCAGATGAACAGCAGTGCAAGCACTTAGAATAAAAGCTGTCTGTTTCTCTAGCCTTTGGAAAAAACATGTGGGACCTTTTATTATTATTATTATTATTATCATCATCATCATCATTTTATTCTATTTGCTTTTCCTTTTCCTATTGAAAGAGGTAATACCAAAAGGATAATTCTCACAAAGATATCCATAGGCTTAAGCAAGTAGAGCACACTGTTTTAGTGGTTATTTAGAAGGTCTAGATACTAGCATAGAGTATGGATGGAGAAAAAAAGTCTTGCAGTTTGTTTCATTTAGTCCTATTAACAATCTGAAGAGAGTGCTGTATAAAATAATACACTACCGATAAGTCAGTGTCCTTGTAATATTCATGAAGGTGCTGGCTAGGTTCAGCTGCAGTCTGGTATTTGTAGCCAGGAGCTATTTTTTCCCCCTTGCTGTTATTTTTGCAACTCTAATACATGAATCATGAAGTGAGTCTTTCTGCAGAAGCACATTATTATCCACCAACAGCAACTCCTTACATTTGCCACAACATTCCCCCAAACCACCTATTGTTATGAGGGTGCTGCTGTTGGTTAAATGCTATTATACAAATAACATTAATCATATGTGCCTGCAGTTAATGCTAATTATCATGCTCCCTGCTTCTCTTCTCCTTCCGCTTCTTTCCTCCAGTAACTCTCGAGAGAGGAACTGAAATCTCGCTGTTTCTGTGTCCTTTCTGAAGACCAAAGGAGAAACAGAGCAATCCGTCTGCAAGCAGTGACACTTGTTTAAAAAAAAACAAACTTACTAAATTAAAACAAACAAACAAAAAAGTTGTTTTCAACTAAGTGAAATGAGAAGCCCTGATAAAAATACTGTGGGGCTGGATTTAGAGCAATATTCAAAGCAGTCTTAATTCATAAAAGCACCTGCACTAACAGGACAGCAGCTCCTGATAGTAGTAATTAATTACCACAATTGACACAAAGTGATGGGTTCAGATGTTAATGCTGGTGATGGAGAAGGAAGTGCTGATAAACTATATCATGACGTGGAGCACCATTTTGGAAAAGGAAGTTGTAGATCATACACCCAGGAAGAAAGTGGAAGATATGCGTACCCCAGATAACAATGGAGTCATTCTCTCCAGAAACAAGTCTAGAAGTTATTTTGTTGCATACAGTTCTCACTGGTGGTCAAAAGTTTCAGCTCTCAGGCTCATAATGCTGCTTTGAAGAAAAGGGAAAACAGTTGACAAAAAGTCAAGTTGCAACTCAACATACAACACAGTGTGAGGCAACTCTATGTGGAATCAAACTCCACTATTATCTGAGGTATACACTTCCTTCCTGGATGAATGATCTGCTACACACTTTCACAAAATTAGACAATATTGCATCCTTTGGCCTGTGTTTTACTGAAAGTACCAGAGTTCATGTTCCTTGTGGCCAGTTGAGTGCCCTCCACATGGGGTAGGGGCTAGGTGTAGGTGTATTTGCAGCAGGTGTACTGGATCTGACATTTGTGGGAAGCCCAGACACATGGACACTGATGGTGTGATTCACCACACATGAATCAAGAAGTCTGCAAGAGCAAACAGGCATGAGCTAGTTCCTCTTTCCTCTTTTCATTGCAGTTTGTCTGATGCATGTTAGGTGTCCATTTTTTTTTATTAAAAGCTAACGATGATCATTTATCTTTGGTTGTGAAGTGAGCCACAGGTGACTACCCTGTGACACTGATATGCCGTTGTACAGATGTCCATAGCATGCCCTGCCTATGACTCCCAGGCACATCTGTGTGACTGGGAGACTATGATGCTTGTATTCCCAAGGTGCTCTAGGAAAGGCAAATAGGAGGTTCCTTAACACATTTTCTACTTCATTCCCCCTAAAATATTGAAGGTATATTTTAAAAGCTTGCATGTTTTTGGTTGGCTTGCTTTTTTTGCATGCTTGCTTAATAAGATGCATTTCTAACTGTTGGATGCTAAGATATGGTTAGGCAACAGCTATGCCTACTGGAACCAAACTGATTAGATTTTGATTTCTCAACCATAGAGGAAAATATTTATCAGTAGGAGATAGCTGGATTGACATAACTGTGAATGAATTAAGGAAGCAGAAGAAACAGAGCTGCTGCTTCTTGAAGGTCATCCATCCTCACATTAATTTTTCCCACTTCTTAATTAGTGTGAGGACCTGCTGTGTGAGGACCTCAACCCAATTTCCTTTACTTGCTGCACTTAGCAGATTTGTCCCTCTCCTAGTTTACCTGCATCCAGTTCTGTAAAGGACCATGCAAACAGAAACAGGCATTCTTCCAGCCAAATACTGTCTGAAATCATTGTGGTCCTGCCAAGAAAATGTTTGGCATAGTCTCATCACAGTGCTTTGTCAGACAAGAAAATGTGGATAATTTCTTCAGATGATCTAGTTTATTAATAACTGAGGTTGATATTTATATCTGAAAAGGGAGTACAGCCTGTCTGTATCTAAGCAATGCTCTCTCTAGATAAAGACAGAAGTCAGCTAACAACTCTCTTCTCCCCAGAATTCCCTGATTTCAAGCAATCTCTTAGAAGCCCAGCAGGTAATTATTTATTTTGTAACCTCTCTTTATTAACCTCCAATCCAACATTTCTTTTGACTGAATTTTAACAAATAATAGATCTGTCAATTAGATATTACTATCCCAAACAACAGATTGCAGGAACCAAAGTTGTGCACTGAAAACACACCATGAAAAGAAAACTTCTGTTACTATTTGTAGTGGAAATGCTAAGTCACAGCTTGAGACAGTGACTGAGCACCTTGTAGGAAGGCAGGGCCAACCCAGGGATGCCAAGGTGTATGCACCTGAGTGACCAGAAGAGGTGGAGTCAGAATCCATCCCTTCCCAGACCTCATTTTAGGGTTCACAGTGGAGGGGAGAGTATCTCTCTGGAGATACCTGTGTATCTGAGGTCTTCTGAAGGTTAGCATCTTTTTTCCTTTATTTCCGTGCCTACTGCTGTCATGTTTGAGTGAATTCTCACTTGCTGCAGTCTTGCTACTCTGCTCTCACTGTTGCACTTTCCATTGTGTAATACTATTACATTTCTGATATTGCTCCATTTTATGTAGAAACACAACACTTTTAAAATTACTTCATTTATATTCAATGCAAAAAATGTTGATCAAAAACTCAAATTATACAGTAAAATAACTTAAATATCCCATAAGTTTCAAAGGTGCTGGAGTGGTTGGATGTGATCCAGGGCCATACTATTATCTAACAATTGCACTTGTGATCCTTCAAACTTCAGTTTGTCAAGAGTACCTCCTTGAGCCGTTGTTGCCAATTTATGTTCTTCTCAGAGTGGCTTCTCTCTGAAATGTGTTCAGCCCAACCCACTCTTCCTTTAAGAGGGAAATGTGTGAGATGACTTAATGCATATAAACCTTCAGCTAGGTGTGATAAAAGCATGTGACATTGTCAAATCATTGTTCAGTGAAACACTAAACTTTGCCAACAAGACAGGTGATCTTCCTGTGGTTGGCAGTTTCCTGTTCTGAACATTACTAATGTCTTGTAAGAGGTTCTTGTAGGAATCCTCTGTCACAGACGCTTCATCTTGTCAGCCCAGAAAGCAGCATTTTAGGCAGTGAGTATTAAAGGACAAAGCTGTAAGGGGAAGCAAGGAGACTAGCCTGTATGGATGGGTGGGTTTTGTGCATGGCAATGATGGTTTGATTTCTGCTGGTGAAGATATTGGTGTTGTCCTGCTAAAGCCCTTGGGTCTCAAAAAATGGAATGTTCTAATTCTTTGGTTCATATTTCTGTGCAAAGATGGATGCTATTAAAGATCTATCTGCTAGAGAAAATGTTCAAGAACTTATGCAGAGGGTTAAGCAGCTGCTCTGGCTAGCACAAGCTGTAGCCAAAAGGATCCTGACACCACTGTTAGCACAGAGAAATCCTTGCCCAGAGTATTTCCCCATCTCCCTGCAACGAGAGATTGGTAGAACTTCTGAGCCAGAGCATGTGTTTCTGTATAATAATCCTGAACTGATTTAGATGGCTTGGGGAGCTATAGAATATGGTTGTAGCATTGCTGAGATGCTGTCTGAACTGCCAACCTGACACCTTTAGTGAGTATCTGATTGACAGGCCCATGTTGAACTATCTGGTGTTATTTGTAGCACGTGACTGACTTCAAGGCTGAGTATAGCTTCACAACTTGCAAGCACAGCCATACCTCATGAGAGGTCTTCCAAGGTCCAGAGACAAACAATTTTGAATAGAAATTCTTACAAAAATGTGGGTGGAATCACTGGCTTCGATAGCTTTTTAACTTACAGACCCGTTAACAGTCAGTGTTAACTACTTTTTTGAAGATTCTTTCTGTAGAAATATCCCGTAATTTAGAGAACATTGAAAGAACATGTACAGGACCAGATTTTTCTTTCCTCATATTACTGCTTATCATTATAAATTTTTCATAAGTGATACTACTTCATAGCCAAATACTAAGAATCAGTGTAAAGCAGATCACTTGTTCATAGAGTATGCGTATTCTATATTCATAGAATCATAACAGCACCAAGGTTGGAAAAGACCTCTAAGATAATCCAGTCCAACCGACCACCTATCACCAATGTTTCCCCACTAAACTATGTCTCTTAGTATAACACATAAACATTAATTGAACACAAGCACACACTTGTGTTTTTTTTACACACTAACTGCTAGACAAGGCTGCCATGGAGCACTGTAGTCCTCTTTAACTATGACTGTCCACACTGATGGTCTGCTGGCTAATCTGTGCTATACTGTCTTCTAACAGAAATACCGGTATCTCTTTGCCTTTCTCTACAAAATGAAAACAAACCTGAATTATGGACACGTGGGACAAAATGAAATAATTGTTTCTGAGCCAGGAATAGACAGGAATCTGTATTACCTGTACAATTTCTACCTTGTGCCTTGAAATTTAGTCTATGTGTCTCCTAAATCATGACTAATAATCAAAAAATAATACTTGGAAATACATTTCTACTTTGTGAAGATCCACGTATTCTGGTTAACATGGCATAATAT
>PPHD01013499.1:2389-17283 GCA_002909625.1 Bambusicola thoracicus | reverse complement strand
CCGGGGGGGGGGGGGGGGGGGAAGCCGGGCTTCCCTGCTGCGCTCCCAGCCCGGTTCCCGGCCCCATGGCTGTGCAGAGCTTGGCTGCTCCGCTGGGAGCCGCGTGCAGCCGCGGGCACGTGTTTGGAGCAGCGCTGGGCTGTCAGACGGCTGCTGCCGGGGCTCCGGTTGCACTTTGGGCTCTGGGTGATAGGGACACAGCAGTAGGAGTGATAGGGACACAGCAGCAGCGTCGCTCCTGCAGCACGGCTCCGGTGGCTGCAAAGGTGAAGCTGGCACCAAACGGCGAATATCGGATTTCTTCCTCCCTTCCCCCAGCTCTGCAGCAGCCCCTCGTTTGTGTTGGGACCCAAAAGGGGCCGCTCGGTGCCTTTTAGGTCAGCACAGACCCAGCAGCTGCCCATGGGCGCCACAGCTGGATCCTCTGCCCGCTAAAGGGCACCTCGGAGGGGGACAGCATCCCCTCTGTGACACAGCTGCAGGCTGCCTGTGCCCATGGCTGGGAAGACCTCTGTGCCAAGCTCTCCATTCAGTGCTGCAAAGGCGAGGCTTCGGTGACCTCCTGTCCTGCGTGGGGGGCAGGGATGGGGCTCTGGGGGTGGGCAGCTCCTCCACCAGCCTGCTCAGGGTCCATAGTGCACACAGTCCCTTCCTCTGCTGGACTCTTCCTCCTCCTCCTGGGCTCACACTGGTGTCATTGTGGCTTTAGGACCCCGGGATGCATCTCCTTCCTGCCCTCCTTCACACAAGGCTCCTCTGTGCGAGCTGAGCCTCTCCTTTGTGTTTTGCTCTTACATAAATTTCTCTGGGGGGCTAAACTTAGCCCGTGAAATCCATCCTAAGGCTCTTTAGGGAATGAAACCCGGAGCTGCCCGAACCTGCCTGCTTGTTTCCCTCAGAGGGAAGCGGAGGCTGCTCCCACGAGTTGGGAACGGCGCCCATCTCCTTGCAAAGCCCCGGGCTCAGAGGTGCCCACGCCAGCACAGAGCGTGGTGCAGATCTGCTGCTGTGAGCAGAGCAGGGATGAGCCGTCCTCTGTGCCCCTTTCCTCTCAATTCACTGCCACAGACAGGCTAAGTCCCAGCTTTCCTGCCTGCTGTAGGATAAGGCGCTTATGCTGCTGGCAGTGTTGTAAGCAGGGCGTGCAGGAGCTGAGCTGCCCTTGGGGTGGCACAGAAAGCACCAAGTGCTCCTCTGGGGCAGCCCCTGGGGCCGGGGGAGGTGCCAAACAGCCGGCGCTTTGGCTCCTGTTTAATTTAACAATTTAATGTGATGACAGGCAAGCTGGATTGGTGGTTCTCAGGGGGCTGAATCCTAACACGCTCAGCACATGGACACGCAGAGCAGTGAGCGGAGGGCAGCAGGGAGGCACGCATCTCCCACCCAGGCAGGATGGGGGGCAGCTCTGCCACCTCCAACCCCCTGAATGCGCTGTGTTTGCCACGGATGAGTGAGCAAAGCACGGCCTGGTGTGTGCACCCCTTGCTCCCAGCAGTGCAATGCAGCTCTGTGCGGCTCCCGTGCTGAACCCCTGGCTCTTGGTTCTGTCCTGCAGGCTCCCTGACCTTCCTGGGGCTGTACCTGGTGTTCGGCTACGGTGCCTCACTGGTCTGCAACCTCATTGGCTTCGCCTACCCTGCATATGTCTCGTAAGTAACCAACTCTACAGCACTGGATGGGTAACGTGAGGGGGGCAGAGCGCACTCCTGGGGCAGCGGGACCTGCTGCAGGGCAGGCTCACTGCAAGGGTCAGGGACGTGGGGAGGCCGTGCCTGCTGTAGGAACCAACCTGCAGAAGCAGTGACCCATCGCCCTCCCTCCCGCAGCATCAAAGCCATCGAGAGCTCCAGCAAGGAGGACGACACCACGTGGCTCACCTACTGGGTGGTGTACGGCGTCTTCAGCGTAGCCGAATTCTTCTCGGACATTTTCCTCTACTGGTTCCCCTTCTACTATGCTGGGAAGGTAACACCTTCATGGGGGCACGGGGGCTGCGGGTGCTGAAGCCCTCCCCCTGCTGGCTGAGTTCTTGGGGTTCATTCATTGAGCTTTGGGGCCTCCAGAGAGCTCCAGCCTTGGGCAGGAGGGACCGGAGCACCGCAGCAGCTGCACTGCTGTCCCAACCCGGCTCTGCAGCACCTCTCCCCCCAACAGTGCCTGTTCCTGGTGTGGTGCATGGCCCCGGTGTCCTGGAATGGCTCTCAGGTGCTCTATCACAACGTCATCCGGCCCTGCTTCCTCAAGCACCACCGTGCTGTGGACTCAGTGCTCAGCGACCTCAGCACCAAAGCACTGGATGCAGCCTCTGCCATCACCAGAGAAGGTAGTGCCGGGTCCATCCCCACTCTGTGCCCCACACCCCTCCTGTTCCTCCCCCCCCCCAGGCCGCAGCCCCATTTCTGTCACTATGGCAGCCCAGTCCCTCTCGTTGTCTCTCTTCTTTCCACGCCTCCCGGAGCAGTTCTGCACACTCTGCTCAGCAGCAGAGCCCGGCTGGCGGCCGAGGTCGCCCCGCAGCTCAGCGTGGCCGTACGTAACAGCCTCATTTCCGTAGCCAGCATGGAGCCCAAGCCCCGCTCCTGCAAGCCCCGCTCCTACAAGCCCTGCCCCTGCAAGCCCTGCTCCTCTTGGCCCCACTCTTGCAGCCCACCCGGTTCCCCGCTGCAGATGCACAGCAGGCTCTCCCCCCTCCCGCAGCCCCGCACATCCCCGTGCCGGTGGGCTCAGTGCGGGCTCCGACCCTCACCCGGCGCTCTCTCTATCCCGCAGCCTCCGGGGCCGCCGTGAAGCTGGCACAGGAAGCGAAGAGCAAATGAGGCACCGGGACAACGCCGGCCCGAGCCCGGCCGCCGCTCCCCTCGTCTCGGGTTCCCCCCCTTCCCCCCCCCAAGTAAAGCGGCTCCCGATCCATTCCCGTCTGCTCCGCGCGCTCCGGGCCGGCGCCTTTAAGAGGGGGCGTGGTTTAATGCGCGGGTGGTGGCGCGGCGGTGACGTCATCAGCGCGCTGATCGAGGCCGGGGGGCGCGCGCGCGCGTGGCGCTGGAGGTGGAGCGGTACGGCGGCCGGGAGGGGCGCTCTGTTTGTCCGTCTGTCTGTCCTGGGGCGGGGGGAGGTCTGTCCGTCCGGCGGCAGGGAAGGGGAACCATCTGTCCGTCTGTCTGTCCACGGATCGGGGAGGAAGGCTCCGTCCTGAAGGAGCGAGGGCGTCAGGGGTGTGTCTGTCTGTCTGTCCGTCCGTCCGTCCGGGGAGCGGGGTCAGTGTGGGGGTGGGGGGACGCGTTGTCCTTCAACGGGCAGCGTGAGGGGCTCTGTCTGTCCGCCTGTCTGTTTGTCCGGGAGCTCAGACCCCGGAGCGGGGAAGGAGTGACCGTGCTGGGGCTGCGTCTGTCTGTCTGTCTGTCTGGAAGGGGGTCGGTCTGTCTGTCCGGCCGGCGGCGTGGGGAAGGGAGTCCGTCTGTCCGTCTGTCTGTCCGTCTGTCTGTCCGTCTTCCTGGGGGGCTGGGGAGGGCGGGCAGCCATCTGCCCGTGGGGTGAGCGTCCGTCTGTCCCGCCTGTGAGCCTCCCCTCCCCCCCCCACCCCCCAGAGCCCCGCCATGAGCTCCAAGGCCAAGCGGGTATTGCCCACCCGCCCTGAGCCGCCCACCGTGGAGCAGCTCCTGGCCGACGTGCGGGGCGCACCCCCGGCCGACCCCGTCCTCCTGCTCCCGGCCGACCCCCCCCGGGGCAGCGGCGGTGACCGTGACGGCCCCGCGCCAGGTGAGCCCCGCGGCGGCAGCGGGCGGGGGGGCCGAGAGCACCGAACCCCCCCCATTGAGCCCCGCACACCCCACAGGGCAGGAGGACGGCGCGGAGGAGCAGGAGCGGCTGTACCGGCAGTGCCGCGGATACGTGGAGATGAACCGACGGCTGCGGGAGGCGCGGGGGGAGCTTGCAGAGAAGCGTGAAGAACTGCAGAGGGCGGGCATGGCGCTGGAGAGGGACATCGCCGAGATGCGGCAGAAGGCGTTCTGAGCTCGGGACGCGGCCCGGGGGTCTCACCGGGAGCCCCTCAGAGCTCCACCTGCCTCCTCGTGCCCCCAGCGCCCCCGCAGCGCTGCGTTTCCAAAGCACCCCCTGCAGCCACGTGGCCGTGGGAGCGGCTGCGCTCCCCTCCAGCACCATGTCCACGCAGCATCGCTTCACCTACGACTTCTCCATCTGGTACTGCCCCCAGGACCACGCCGTCGCCTCCGTCATCGCTGAGTTCTTGAGGGAAAAGGGCTTTCGGGGCTACTTGGAGCACTGGGACCAGGTGGCTGGCACCCCGGTTGCACTGAGCGCCACCGAGGCCATCAGTGCCAGCAGGGTGGGCATCCTCCTGCTCTCCCCTGCGTCCCTGGGGGATGCATGGTGCCAACGGGTGTCCGAGTGGAACCTGCAGCACGTGGTGGAGCGCGGCGGCACCAGGGTGCTCCCCGTGTGCCTGGGGGTGAGGAGGGAGGAGGTGCCCCCCTTCCTGCAGCACCTCACCCAGCTGCACTACCAGACCCCGTTCTTCTTCACGCGGCTGCTGCGGAGCCTGGCGGCATCGCAGGCCCTGCCAGGAGAGCCGAGGAGAGCTGAGAGCTGAGGGGCAGCTAGGAGGGGTGGGGGTCTGGTGGTACAGCGCCACTGGTGGGAGCAGGGTGGTAGGAATGGGACACTGATGGGTGCGCACAGTGGGGCACTGCAGCGGTGTGCCTGGGGCTGTGGTTATCACAAACCTTAAATCCCCAATAAAACCCTCCTTGGGAAGTGGGATGTGATTGCCTCGGTGAGGATGGGGAACCAGGCTGTGGGGCGGCGTGGGGGGGTGGGGGGCCGCCTGTCCCTGTGGGTTGGTTGAAGCTGTTTGTCTGTGGTGTCGTTTCACACCTGCGGACGCTCACTCTGCTTCCCCTCTTCCTGTATGCTGCACGTCAGCGCAGCCCTCTGCCCCGGCCCCACAGCCTCGCAGCTCTTTGCACGCAGCGGGACCAGCATGGAGAGGAGTGCAGTTCTGGGGCTGCTGCTGCTGCTGGCGCTGCCCAACCCTGGGCTGGGTGAGCACTGCGGCGGGGCTGGGGTGGCCGATGGGGCCTCCGTGGCACCGCAGGGAGCAGCAGAGCACGGGGGCAGCCATCCCCGCTCCTCAGCAGTGGCCGTGGGGTGGGCTGCCCCCCCCCTGGCGGTGCAGTCACATCTGCGCATCATTGGGGGACACGAGGCCAAGCCCCACTCCCGGCCCTACATGGTGTCGGTGCAGTCCAACGGGGTGCACACCTGCGGGGGAGCGCTGCTGAACTCACGCTGGGTGCTGACGGCTGCACACTGCATCCCACGGAGGTGAGCACTGTGTCCTACAGAGGTGAGCGTCCCATCCCACCTCCCATCCCACCTCCCATCCCCCCCACTGCTGGGCTGGGGTTTGGAGAGGGGCACCACGTGGACGTGCACTGTGCCCCGCAGTGCCGATGTCTCCAGGATGGCGGTGGTGGTGGGGCTGCACCGGCTGCAGGAGCAAAGGGATGCCCAGAGATTCACCATCCGCTCTGCCTGTCCCCATCCCGACTACGACAGCCACACGTTGGAGGACGACCTCCTCCTGCTGCAGGTGGGGACGGTTGGTGTCAGGAAGCGCCACCGGCGGGGAATTCACACCGCGCCGCGGCTCGGGGCCGGGTGACATTTCCTTTCACATCGGGGTGACATCTCACCCCGGTGACATCGCCCCACTCCCACCCCGGGCGATGCGGTGACGCCGCCGTGACGGCGGGCCCTGACGCTGCCCCGCACCGCCCACAGCTGGATGGGAAGGTGAAGCGCAGCAAAAGGCAGCGCCCCATCGCGCTGCTGCGGCGGGAGCCGGCGGCGGGCACCGTGTGCAGCCTGGCAGGCTGGGGCGGGCAGCAGGGGCTGGCGGCCGCCCTGCAGGAGCTGGAGGTGGCCGTGCTGGACACGAGGATGTGCAACAACAGCCGCTTCTGGAACGGCGAGCTCACACCCACCATGATCTGCTTCGAGGGCCGCGGCCGCGGCACAGCGCCCACCAATGTGAGGAGCTGAGAGGGGGGGGCTGCGTGCGGGGCTGCGATGCTCTGTGCCGGGCTGTGCCATCACCGTCGCTCCCATAGGGTGACTCCGGGAGCCCCCTGGTGTGCGGGCGCCCGGCGGCGGTGGCGGGCGTTATGTCCTTCTCCAGCTCCGACCCCACAGACCCCCTGAAGCCCCCAGTGGCCGCCTCGGCAGTGAAGCACCACGCGTGGATCCGGCGCACGCTGCGGCGCGGCTGCGCGGCACGGATGGAGCAGCCCCAGCTATTTACACAGGTTTGTGTTTAATCTTTAATACTGTCCAGAGTCCTGGTATAATAACATCCTTAGTACATACATACAGCGACGGGGGGATGGGACACCACAAACCCAGCGCGGTTCCACGCGGATGGGGACGAAGCTGACGGTCACACGGAGGGCAGATGGGTGGCAGCGGGGCTGGGATGGTGGCACTGACCCCCGGGGCCACAACCACGTGCGTGGGGTGATGCTGGCATCCTGCACGTGGGTCCTGTCCTGGGTTATGGCCGTCAGGAGGGGACAGGGTGTCCGCAGGGGGCTGTGGCCCTGTTTCTTGATCTATATGTGCATCCCTGTGTCCCCTACATGTCTTTGTAGCCCCCTGCCTGCCCCTGAGGACACCCATAGGGCACCTGGTGGTGTTGGTCCCCGGGGGCCCCGCGGATCAGCCCATCTAAAGGCAGTGAGGAAGGACTGGGGGACACGTGGGTGGCTGGGGAGCACCCAGGATGGGATGGGGGACACTCAGCAGCCCACCCTGGGGTGCACAGGGCCAGCTGGCAGCAGGGCGTGCACCTCCTGCTCGTGGGCGTAATCCAGTCCTGGATGGACCCGTGTCCACCTGTGGGGCACCTCACTGCCAGCCGTGCCGGGGGCCGCGTGCTGCGGGGGGACCCAGACCCTTCCCTTGGGGTTGGGCACCCCAGCGCCACCTCAGTGGTGTCCTCCTCAGGGCAGTCAGCAGCTCAGTGACAAAGCAGCCTGGACCCCGATGAGCTCCCAGCCCTGATGAGCAACCAGAGCGGAGCCCTGTGAGCACCACTGCCAGCGCTCAGCCAGCACCCTCCTTAAGAGCAGCACAGATGGGCCCCAGCCCGGCCCCACGCCTCGCACTTTGCCCCATGGGGTCCCTCCCTGCTTCACTGTGGCCGTGTATCCCCGCAGGGAGGTGACCCCATCCCCGCAATAAAGGCTCTGCGATGCCTGGCAGTGCCGTGCGTGAGCTGAAGCGTGCGGCGCGAGCCTGGCGTTAAGGCTTTGCTTTGTTGTGTTTCTGGGCTGTGGGGACAACGACCCCCCCTCACCCTCAGGGCTGCAGTGCCCCGGGGACACCCATCGGCACTAAGAAGCGTTTGGCTGCAGGGATCAGTCCCCACCCATGGGGCTTCGCCTGGTCTTCAGCACGGGAACCTTCGGAGTCGTGTCGGAATAGACCCCATCTGGGCTGGGGAGGGGTCCCGGCCGTCCCATGTCTCCATCCCCGCAGGCGGGAGGCGGCCGTCGGGGTCCGTCCGTGGCAGCCGCTCACGCCTGGATTTTCTCCACCGCTTTGTCGGCCACTGCTGGCACCGCCATGGGGCTGGGGACGTAATTGAAGGGGGTGACGCGGGCAGCGCGGCTCGGGGAGCTGTGCCGGCTGGCTGGGAAGGTCCCGGCCGGCGCCTCGTGCCCGAAGGAGATGGGCAGAGCGGCTTTGGTGGGCGCCGGGGCTTCACCGTCGTGCCGGGGGGTCTCCATGGTGGGCGAGGTGCTGGAGTTGGTTTTGGCGGTGGCGAAGTCCTCGGTCTGCACCACGGCGTCGCTGGTTTTCCTGGGGCCGGGGGACGGCTCCTCGGCGGCGCCGAGCAGCGGCAGCGCGGTGGAGGGCAGCGTGCTCTGCAGGATGTGCGGGATGTCCTCGTCGCGGATGCGCCTCCACGTGCCCTTCGTCATCGCTGTCGGCGGTTTCTCCTCCGTCGCCTCGCCGGGCTTCCGCCGCCGCGCCGACGCCTCGGAGCAAACGGAGAGGACGGAGGAGGGGCTGCCGGTGCGGCGCGGCACGCTGATGTTGGGCGACGAGGAGTACCGCTTGAAGGGCTCCGGGACGGCCGTCTTCACCGGCAGCCGGGAGGGGCTCTCCGAGCTGGTCCTGCGCGGGGGTTTGGATGCAGCGGGGGCTTTGCAGCCGGGCTGCGCCCTGGGGATGAGCGGACGCGCGGTGGGCGCTGCCGCTTTGGCCGCCTTCAGCTCCTCGCAGCGGGACGAGCAGAGGAAGACGGTGGGGAGGGCGGCCCGGCTGCGCTGCGGGGACGCGCCGCGGGGCAGCGAGGTGGCCGGGGTGGCCGGGGCGAGCTCGGCGCGGTGCCGCAGCAGCAGGCTGGAGGACTCCTTGATGAAGGTGAGCTGCCGCAGGAAACCCGAGCGGTCCGAGTCGCTGCCGCTGGAGCGGGTGGATGACATCCGCACCAGGTTGAGCCGGCTGCTCCCCGCCCCCCCCGGCGCGCCGCCCTTCGCCTTGCCGCTGCCCTCCTGCTCCTCCAGCACCGGCATGGCCGCGCGCACCGGCAGCACCTTCCTGCTGGGCTTCTGCATGAACGGGATGCGGACGGGTGACTTCTGCGTCTTGTGCTGCCGGGGGGCCGGGGACCGGGGGGCCGTGGGCTTGGCCGAGGGGTCGGGCGGGGAGGGGGGGCCGGTCGCCTTGCCCGCCTGCGCGGGGCTCTGCTTGGGGTGCCGCGAGGGCGACGGCAGCTTCTTGGGCACGTGCTGCGAGGGCGTGGAGGTGCGGGACGAGCCCGAGGACGGCGGCCCCTTGGCGATGCGGGCGGGAGGCGTGGTGCTGCGCTTGGGCAGAGCCAGGTCCCCCCCCTCGGGCGGCTTCCCCAGGCGGTGCAGGCTGCGGGAACGCTGCTGGCTCAGCGACAGGTTCTTGGGCGCCGGGGGTTTGGCCACGGGGGATTTCTTTGGGGTGGAGCGCGGGCTGGGCGCGTCCTTGGCCAGGCTGGGCATGTAGATGACGGTCCTGCCGCGGAACACCACCGGCAGGTTGGGCACGGGCTTGCTTGGTGCTGGGCTCCTCTCCGCCCTGGTACTGCCAGCAGGACGGGCACTCGGCGCCTTCTTCCCGTCCGGGCGGCTCTTGGCACGCTCCCTCCTCTCCGCCTCCCGCCCGGCCGCACTTCCAGAGCGCTTCTTCTCTGTCCTGTCCAGGGAGAGCTGCAGGGTGGAGCCGACCGAGAGCCCCGAGACGAAGGAGAGGATGGAGTCAGACTCGGAGGAGGGCTCCCGTGACAGCGACGCCGCAGCCTGGTGCAGCCAGGTGACGATGGAGTTGGCTCCCTCCTGGATGGCCTCCCACTCCACGCTGTCCAGGTCGGAGCCGCCGTCGGAGCCCAAATCGTCGGAGCGATGCCTGCCCTCTGCCGTGCGCTCCCTTACAGCGCTGCCCTTCAGCTTCTGCTTTCGCTCCGCCGTCCTCCGCCGCGTCGAGGGCCGCCGGCGCTTGGGCATGGCAGAGCCGATGCACTTCTGCAGGAGGTCGTCCTCCGAGTTGGGGCTGGGGGAGCGGCCCTGCGCCTGCCCCACTGCTGCACGCTGCCGGGGGGCCGAACCACGCTCCTCACCCTCGCCGGGGTTGCCGTCACTCAGGGAGCTCATGGAGGAGCTCAGCGAGTAGCACGGCGGCGTCTCATCAGCAATCAGGTTGTGCTGCAGTTTGCCCTTCGCTTTGCCCTTCGCCTCGGGCTCCCTCCTGGGCACGGAGCTCCCGCAGCGCTCCCTCCGCAGCGCCCGGCCGGGCTGCGCTCCACCGCCGGGCACCTCCTTGCCCACCCCAGGCTCGTCTGAGTCGTGCTCATAGAAGCAGTAGACAGCCTCCTCGGTCGGCGTGGTGTGGCACAGTGACTGGAAGGCCGCCCCGTCCTCCCGCACACCATCCTTCCTCCCAGGCAGGCTGCAGGGCCGTGTCCCCGGGCTGCCGCTCCTCCCCACCTCTGGCTCCATGCCGGGCACGGGCTGTCCCCGCTTCCCCTCCGCACCTCTGCCCGGTGGCACAGGGCTGTCCCGGCTGGAGCCCGCCCTGCCCCTGCAGGCTGAGCTGGGCCGGGTGGGCGCTGCGCTGCCCAGAGCGGATCTCCGTGCTGGCGATGCTGCAGTGCCCAC
Organism: Bambusicola thoracicus; assembly: GCA_002909625.1. Classification (NCBI taxonomy): domain Eukaryota; kingdom Metazoa; phylum Chordata; class Aves; order Galliformes; family Phasianidae; genus Bambusicola; species Bambusicola thoracicus. The sequence goes on along the minus strand of PPHD01013499.1, from coordinate 7,072 downwards.
TTCCCGTCTCCTCCCTGCACCACGGTGCGGCTCAGCCTCCTCCTTGGGGCCACGCAGGGTCTCATCGCTCAGCGAGGCGGCGCTGGAGAAGTTAACGGGGGTCCCATCGGCCGAATCGGTGTAGGAGTCGTCATCCTTGTAGAGCTCCCGGGCGGTGGCGCGGAGGTGCTTGGGGACAGCAGCGTGTGCGGGCACCAGCATGTAGACGGGCACGTGGAGCGGCTTCTTGGTGTGCGGGTGCAGGACCTGTCCGGACAGCAGCGAGCTCTTCACCTTGCGGAAGCGCGAGGGCATGGCGGAGCTGATGCACTCCTTCAGGATCTCGATGTCATCGTCAGAGCTGGGCTCTGCCTGGCGCCGACCCTCCAGGAGCTGCTCCTCCCTCTCCTCCCGCTCCTCGTGCGCCGCAAAGTTCAGGCTGTTCTTCTCGGGGAAGGTGGGCATCAGCTTCAGCTCCACGTCCTTCTGCACGTAGTGCTCGTGCAGCGGCAGGGCGCTCAGGCTGGAGGCGCACGAGAAGTTCTCGTTGGGTTTCTCCACCGTGAAGTAGACCATGGAGTCCAGGTCCTGGGGCAGCTGGAAGCGCTCCTTGAAGTCGGTGATCTCCATGAACTTCTTGACGTTGTTCTCCCACTGGATGTTGAACTGGCTGGTCTCCTTCTCGGGCGGGCAGCCCAGCTCGAAGAGCGGCGTCTTGCTGCGGCTGGGCGGCATGGTCTGCCCGGGGCTGTCGGGCAGCTCGCTGGGGCTGACGGTGCCGCTGATCATCTCGCTGCACGGGTCGCTCTGGATGGAGCTGGCGATGGATGGGCTCTCGAAGCTGCCCAGAGAGCTGACGGAGCTGCAGCGGCTCATCACCAACGGCGTCTCCTGGATGTAGTTCTCTGAGGAGCTGGAGGGAGTGTGGTCCTCCTGGCGTGAGGGGGACGCATCCCGCAGGAAGAGCTTGTCACGTTTGGGGAAGGGGATGCTGATGGGCTGGGAGATCCCCACCGGTGTTGTTGGGCCCATCTCCGCCTTCTCCTTCTCCTGCCTCGTGTCCTCAGCTTCCCCATCCCCTTCGTCCATCTCCAGGATCTCCAGCGAGGAGTCACTGTCCAGGTCGTTCTCGCTGTGGCTCTGCCCATCCAGCACATTGTCGGCTGAGGAGAGGGAGGAGAGGGAGCTGCAGCGGGAGAAGCAGATGGGGGTGTCCTCCACTGAGTACTTCTGCACCGACTCCTGCTCGGCCGCAGCCAGAGGCTGGGCTGGCAGCTTCTCGGGGATCTTGCTGAGGGTGTCGGCTGTTTGCAGGAGGGCCGGGGGTAGCCAGGCTTGCTTCCTTCCCAGCAGCGAGGGGTGGTGGCTGACGGCTGTGCTGCTCTTGGCCAGGCTCCCGAGCAGGGGCACATGCTGGTACGAGGGCGAGAGCTTGATGGTGTGCACCTGTGGGTCGGTGGGCAGCTTGCCACCCGTCTCCTTCTTCCTCCCCATCTCCAGTGCTTTGGGACTGGGGAAGGTCACCGCCTTCCTGCCCCGCTCCGGCGCCTCCCTCTGCTCTGGCTTATCCGGCTCAGCCCTGAGCACAGGGGGGTCAGGCTTGGTGCCCAGGATGCTCTTGAGGTCGAGCCTGCTGGGCCGCTTCTGGTAGCGCTGCAGCTCGTCTCTGTAGTCGAGGAAGGGGGCCCTGGTGCAGGGCTTCATGTGCTCCTTGGGGCAATAGCCATCGCTGGTGCTGCCGCTGTTGAGGCTGTCGGTGGACAGGCTGGTGTACGCCGTCTTCAGCCGCAGCAGCGCGCGTGCCCGGCTCAGTCCTTCCCGTCTGGCAGAGCCGCCGGTGTCCGAGAGGCGACACGGGGAGCAGGAGTGGGCGCGCACCTCGGGCGGCTCCTCGGGGCCGTACTGCCAGTCCAGGCCGTGGTCCTCCGAGCTGAGGCTGAAGCTGTCATCCGAGGACGTGTGCATGGTGGAGATGTCCTCCACCAGCTTGTCGATCTTGGCCACCGTGCTGGAGATCTTGTTGGCCAGCTTCTCGGCGGCCAGAGACACGTCGTCCTCCGGCAGCGGCGGCTTCTTGGGCTCCGTTGGCTTTCCACCATCGTCCTTCTCCGGTTCCGGGCACCGCCTTTGCGCCAGAGCCCGCGGCAGCGCCTGGCCCTGCAGGAAGGAGGAGCCCAGGAACATGGAGAGGACGGAGGCGCTGGCCGTCTCCACACCAGTGGAGATGTTGGGCACCTCGTCGTCATCGAAGCAGCCCGAGTCGGAGGCGTAGTCCTTCACCAGGCTCTCCATGTGCCGCAGCGGCTTCTTGGCGCTCTGGCTCTTCAGGCTCTGCTTCTCCATGGTGTCAAAGGTCTCAGCCAGGTGCTTGGCATCCAGCTCGGCCTCCAGCGCCTTCTGCTTGCGCATGTACAGAGACGGCATGCAGGAGCCCGGCGAGACAACGGCCGTGTCCTTGTACTTGGGGGGTCGGTTGGTGAGCAGGTTGCGGAGCGCGGCCGCGCTGCCCATGGCGATCATCTTGTGCTTGGAGTGGATGAGGTTGCGCAGCATGCTGACCGCCCCCAGGTCCCAGAGCAGCTCCTGGTCACGGGGGCTGCGGGCAGACAGGTTCCAGAGCGTGCCGCAGGCGTTGCTGACGATGGTGAGGCTGTGTGAGCGCAGGTGCTGCAGCAGCGTCTGCAGGCAGTTGTGGTCCCGGAGCACCTGCCTGCGAGACGGGAGGGACAGGGTGGGACGGGATGGGATGAGGACGTCTGGCCATCAGCATAATGTGAGCCTCCCCAGCCCCACACAGTGCCCCGCAGCCCCCACCTGTAGTCCTCCCGCGTGGCGATGAGGCTGGAGACGTTGCGCAGGATGCCGCCGCCGCTCTCGATGATGGCCAGCGAGTTGCTCTGGCACTTGTAGGTGAGGGTGCTCACCAGGAAGCCCAGGGCCCCCTCCACACCGCAGATGGCGGCTTTGTTCTCCGTGCTGTGTGCTGACAGGTTCCAGAGTGCGCTCAGGACGCTCTTCAGTGTGGACTCCTGTGTGGGGAGGGGGGGTCAGCCCCGGCCGTGCCGCAGTGCCCACCCCCACCCACCCTGGTTCTCACCTTGGCCGCGTGCAGTGCGCACTGCGTCAGCCCCGCCACGCTGCCCACCTCCCGCAGCACCTTCTTGCTGTTGATGTCGGCTCTCCACGAGAGGTTCCTCAGGATGCTCGAGACCACCTGGGTGAGCAGAGCACATGGGGGGCGTGTGGGTATGGCACCGTCCCCGTGATGGGCACCGTCCCCACACCCGTCCATCCCGGCGGCACCCACCTGGTGCAGCTCCTCGCTGTCGGAGCCCAGCTGGGCCACTATGGCCTCCATGCAGCCCCGGCGTGAGCACAGCGTTGCCTGCAAGGAGACACGATGCTGACCCCCGTGCTGCCTTGACCCCGCTTCCCACCACCCCCCCGTCCCCACAGACCTTGTTGACCACATCCCCAAAGGTGAGGTTGGTGAGGGCCATCCCAGCGTAGCGCCGCAGCGCCAGGTTCAGGGGATCGCTCGTCATCTTGTGCATCTCATAATCCACCTGCAGCAGCTCAGCCACCGCCTGCAGCCCACCTGTGGGATGGGATGAGATGGGATGGGGTCACAGAGGCCAGGCCCCCCCTGGGCACCCGCTCCCCAGCACCGCAGCTCTCAGCCCATCTCACCCCTTACCCAGCTCGTTCATGGCACGCCGGTACTCCTCGTCGAAGGAGAGCTTCATGATGGCACAGGTGGCCTGGCAGATCTGGGGCTCGATGGGCACCGGCTCTGCGGGGACAGTGGGGAGTGATGGGGCTGCCCGGATACCCGGCTCACACCGACAGCATCACCTCCTCCTCCAGCACACACTGACACACGTGCTGTGCACACCAACCCGTGCACACACACCTCTGCCCATCACACAACACTGCTGCACGCACACACACAACCTTGCACACACACACACACACACATACACCACTCTGCACACCCCTGCACAGTGCTGCCCTCCCTGTCCAGCCCTGCTCAGCCCCATACCCGCGCTGCCCTCGGGCCCTTTGCCCCCATCCCTGCTCTGCATCTGCAGCCAATCCCAGCAGGTCTCCGAGTAGGAGCGGATCTGCTCCAGCACGTGCAGCACCCGCATCTCCTTCTTGGCCTGCCCCTCGTCGGGCTGCGAGAAGACGATGTTGTGCAGGGCGGCGTTGGCACGCATGCGGGCATCCTTAGCGCTGGTGGGGCTCTCGGGGGGGCCCGGCTCACGGTCGGAGTCGTGCAGGATCTGGATGAGCAGTGGCAGGCAGCCCGACTTGCGCATGGCCAAGCAGCTCTCCTGTGAGCTGGACATGGCCAGCAGCGTGCGCGACATGTCGTCCTTGTCCCGCGTGGCCAGCATGGACAGCAGCCAGAAGACCACCTCCACCTGCGGGGGGGGGGAGAGGGGGGGGTTAGGCATCACCACGACCCCCCCGACCCCCCCTGTTCCATGCAGCTGCCCCTCACCTTGCTGCTGCCCCCCTCCTCGGGGTGCGTCGGGACGTCCATGCTGCTGTCCTCCTCTGTGCCCGGCAGCTTTGTGCAGAGCTGGGGAGCACACTGAAGGAGGGGGGGGGGTAGGGTTGCACGGTGCCCACGGGTGTCCCTTCCCCGAGGGCCGGCAGCATTTTCTGCTCACTGCACTTTGTCAAATGGCACCGCGG
>PPHD01013498.1:0-14325 GCA_002909625.1 Bambusicola thoracicus | reverse complement strand
AGAAAAAAAAAAAAAAAAAAAAAGAGAGAGAAAAATCTTGCTGGCACATCCAAGAAATGAAAAGGCTGCACTCCAGCAGGGTTAGGATGTCACCATGGGGATTTCAACAGCAAGAGAGCAAAAGGTTAGTTCTGGGAAGGGGTGGCTGTCTTTCAGAGGAGCATCCAGGTCCGTACTGTTGGGTTTGGTAAGGTTTTCTGCCCGCAGAACTAGCCTCTGCCAATGAAGCCTGGGCTCTTCCCTCTTTCCTTCTTGCTTATAACACATCACTTCAAGGACACCAGTGAGATCAGAGACTCTTTGTGCTCAAGGGAGAGACAGCCTTTGCATCTCCATGCTTAAAACCTGCACAGAACAAGCAATGGGAGAGAGGGATCATTATCAAGGAGTTTATTCTTGCTTTCTTGGTTTAGGGAATTTCATTATTTGTTTTTAAACTTGATCATTTCACTGATCCTATTTACCAAGCAAACACGTGAACAACCTGACCAGCACAGCTGGTAGAGCAGCACAGCAAGGCGCAGGAACAGGTAACTGGAGATGGAAAGGTGGGAGTAAGGACCATGCTTGGACGAAAAGCCTGAAGTACACAATGCAACACAGGGAACTTTTGGTGAAGCCCAGTTTTCCCAGGCTTCAATCAAGAAGCATGAGATCCACTTGCCTTTCTCTTACTTAGTAACTGAAGTGCCAGTTCCACTGATGCAACAGCTTCTGTATATTGAGGCCTGTGGGTTCTGGCACTGATACAAGCCATCCTGTCCCTGAACACAGGACTGAGTCCACCATAAGCACGACATTGCTTCAGTGTTTGTTGTAAACTGAACAAGAAGGTATCAGTTGTTTGAGAGCCTCATGCTGTCCGTGTTGGACTAGAGAAAAGTCATTAATCATTAAAAAGAAGTTTAAAAAAAAAATAAGGTTTTGGAGTCTCTCTCTGCTAACTATTTTTGGCTATTAGATTTGTATTCTACCTTCTTTCCCCTCCTAACAAAGTGCTGTTGGGTTACAACGTGCAGAACGTATGCAAAATGCCTAAAGGCCAGGAACAAGACAGAAGTCAGTGAATTTAGTTGCTGTGCTTTGTGGATAGCACATCAGCAAAGCAACAGCCACAGTGCACCCACAACAGTCATAATACAGCAAAAAAGTATTCACTGTCCCCAAAAGCTGTGACATACCTCTGCACCCTGTGTCATGCATGTCACATGGCTCTGATGTCATACAATGCTAATACACTGCACTCCGAGATGTTGATTTAATTGGCTTTGAAATCAGCCTGGAAGCATCCCAATTATCCCATGTTGGGAACGTTCAAGATGCATTGGATTGTAATTCTGTCAAAGATCTGTGCAACCATTCTACAGCCATAAACTCACTCTGAGCCCTCCAATCTAGCAGTAGTGTTTGAGTATGGGTCCAGAATTGGTTTGTTCAGGTTTTAGAATTTGAGTTGTAATCATAGGCCGTAGATATAATTAGGCCGCAGAATATCTTTCCTTGATGCTGGAATCCTCTAGACAGCTCTGATCAGATTCATACCATCCAGAGGAGCATAAAAAGGCTTCCAAATCTTAGCACACACTGTTATAACATCACTGCTGCTCTCATAATCACCACGCTAAATGTAACCTGCCTCAGAAAACAGACCTCTCTGATCACACAGTCCAAATCCAAAACCAAGAAGGGGTTAAGCGTGGGTTTGGATTTAACCAAAACCTTTTATCCACGTAAAAATTAGGATGGAGATGTAACAAATAATGCTGCCATTCAGAAGGATCTCAAACAGTTGCAGAAATGGACAAATCGAAACCTTAACAAACTCAAAGGGAAACTGCTGAATCCTGTATCTGGGAACTAAGACAGGTTGCAATGTCATCTTGGAGATATTCACAAGGTCGACACAACAGTGAGCAAACTGTTCTAATTGTCTCTTCTTTGAGGAGGGCCACATGATCTCCAGAGGTCCCTTCCCACCTCAGCCATTCTGTGACTCTCTCAAGTTCTCATAGAATGTATGGAGAGTAGGCAAATGCTGTGAGGAAATGTACGTGAAAGGAAAAAAGCATAATAGACACCAAGACTGCCTACTAGCCATTGTACCTTCAAGTAAAAGGTGACCTTCATAACGATGAAGGTTGTCATGACAGACACTGGAAGGAAGATTGTATACCTCCATGAGCACAACAGGGAATGCACAAATGTATCTGTACCAACTGGTGCCAAATATGAAGCTTCCTTCTCTCTCTTCATTTTACTTTTATTTCAGCTCTTATTTAGCAATGAGGTTACAAGTATCTCATCGTTCCAAGGTGCATTCAACCTCAGATCAGAAATTTGAATCTGCAGCTTCCTACCCCAATCAGCAACTCAAGATGAGGAGCACCACCTTGTCTTGCTCTTCCTCTTATTTAGCTTCTCTCTTGAGACCATTCTGATTAAATTTTGATCATACTTCCACATCTTCTCAAGTAGATGGGTTTCAACAAAAGCGCAAAAACGATTTCAGGAATGCTCTATTTTCCCCAATTGTTCCCATCACCTCTAGTAGTGACTTCACTTTTTCTACATGGGCACTACATGAGTCCAGCTGCAATGTGTGTTGTGTAAACCTGACATGACCCTGCTGAAGTCAGCAGATACACACAAGATTTGCACAACTTTTCTGGAATGAGAATTTTTTCTATTTATAACATACTCCCTTGCTAAAGAAATAGCCTTATAATGGAATTCACTTTTTCAGTAAATGCTTTTAAAATAAACGAAACAAAAAAAAAAAGTCCATCAAATACTATGAAAACCCCCTATTTAAGAGCAAAAAAGAGCATATAGGCCAAGTTCTGCTGTTATGCTGACATAAAGCTGGAGTCATCTTGATCTTGTCATTAACATGAGTACGTCTTCACTCTAATTTAAACAGACAACATAAAGCTGTTCTCACGCAAGTAATACATACATCTGCCAGAAATTGGTGGGACTTCAGCTCAATTTGACAGCCAAACATACCATCAGACAAGTATTGATGATAAATAAAGATAATGGATGGGAAACTTATGTTCAGCAGCCTAAGAAATCCCTAAATAGGGAAAGAAATTCTCTGACTAGGGAAAGACAGGCAGACAGACATACAAAATCTGTCAGCACGGGGAAAGAAACCACTAATTGCTTTGCATGCAATTTTCCTTTTGTTTTACCAAAAAAAAAAAAAAAAAAAAAAAAAAAGAAACCTGTAAGAATGCTTAAAATGGTGTTAAGCTATAGCTATAGTTCTCTCTTGAGCATAGCAAGGTTATACCCAGGCATGTCTCAGGTGGCAAACAGGACACCAATGGCACCCCCATATTTAGATTTTCCTCACATTAATCAGATGACTTTCCTGTTGACTTAACTCCCCTTTCTTTAATGCCTCCAGGATTGATCTTTCCAACATAAGTCCTATTCATATTTAATCTCTACCTCTATTTAACTTGTCAAGGCTCTAATAAATGAGGAGAGCACTCTTGGCTGAAGGTTTTCCTCTGATCTGCCCTGGTAAAATAGGCACACGGAAGTGGGCATACACTTCAAATGACACAGCTCATGTCTCAAAGGACACAGGACTGCAGCCAGCAGTGGGGCTTGTAGACACCTGGTCTCATCACAGTTCTGGAAAGGACCATTTTAGGCAGCCAATCCACCTAATTTTTGAGGACCAGAGACTGATTCCGCCTCCATGACCCAAGTGAAGCTCTTTTGCCTCTGAGGTTTCAATCAGCAGTGGAGCTTCTGCTGGAGGCAAGGGGTAAATCCAACAAACACCCTTTCAAAGAAAGCACACGACACCTGAGGAACAAGATGAACAAGCTGCAAGCACCAGAAAACAAAGCTCTAACTGCTGTCTATCAGAAATCCTGAAAACATGTCTGAAAACAGACTCTGTACCAGCTCACCTCATCACCCAGACCTTCCCTCCTCTCAAAGCCCTGCTCCTCTGCCCTCACCCACCAGCACTGGCCATCCAAACGGACATCAGGCCCATGGGCCGCCTCAGGAGCTCTCTGACACCAGGCCCTATCTACCATATCATGCCATACCTGCCACATCATGCCCGACCCACCATCCTGCAGCCTACCTTCCACATTGTGCATCACCCAACATGCCATGCCCTACCCACCAAGTCATGCCTCACTCACCACACCTCACCATGGAGGACAAAACACCAATACTTCTCCGCCAGTGTCTCCTTTCTCCACCCTCTACGGCAGAAGGGATTTATCTAAATAAAATCACCTTTAAACCAAACAGACATACTTCTCCTGGATGACAAGAAGAAGAGGGCTGTGGCCCCAGCAATCTTTTCACCCATGCAGTTCAGACACTTGGTCAAAGAGTACTATCTCAAAGCCAGCTCCTTCCTCAGCCCTCAGACAAACATGGCTTCCCACTTGACTTGCTGTTTAAAAACCAACCCAAGATCTGGATGCAGCCACTTCACGTTAACAGATTATTGGGGCCATGAGCAGGCGGGTGGTATTTCCCCCTCTACTCTGTCATTGCCTGCTGCCAAGCGCTGGGCTCCCCATGTTGGAGCTGCCAGGGCCTCCATGTAGGACCACTCCATCTGTTAACACGCAGCTTAGTCTGATTTTTTAAGTTGAGAAGGAGCCTTTCTTTAAACAGGTTAAACACTGTGATTCCGAGGGAGCCGCAGTTCAGCTGTGGGTATATGTTGTACAAATTTTAGATTTTATTGCATTTACACATCCCCTCTGAGCTCACTCTACCAGAATAGCTCTTTATCTGCAGACTCGGCTTTGCTGACCTGGGCTGAACGCGGAGCTCATACTGAGGCAGACAACACTACAGAGAGATTATTTGACTCCATGCCTTGTGTCCTGCCAGCAAGCCTGCTCCCTTGGAAGCCCACAGCCTCCCCAGCCTGCCAGGCAGGGCACAGCCAGCCTCCTGCTGCCTGCAGATAGGCAGAAGACAAGCATTTTGCTCCACTTAGGATTTCAGGAATTTCAAAATCCAGCTTGACATTGAGCAGCGGCAAAACCTAAAGTGTGGAAATGGTCTTAAAGGTAAACCCTTATTTTCAAGAGGATTGTTCAGGTCTGAAGGTCAGCAAACTGCTCCGCAAGTCAGTTTGTTCCAATAGAACTGCATTTTTTTGATGGAAAACAGCTTTTTCAAACTTTTTCCTCCTATATATCAGAGCTAATATAATTATGGAAAAGAGAGAGTGTGTATTTGTCATTCTGCTGCATCTAGCACAGTCATTTACAGTGATGCAAAATGAGTTAATACACAGTGGGGTTTTACATCACAACTGTCATAGCAGCTGCCCAAGGTCCCAGGCAGGTCAGAAGCCTGACCATATGAGGAGCAGCATAAATGAGAGAGCACATCCAAACAGAGTAATAGGGCAGAAAGCATGAAGATGAACAAAGCAATGAAATGAATCACAGCAAGTTGATTGCAGAGGCAGGAACACAGCCCCCAACAGCAGCCCATCCCTCCCTTCCCACAGGTTTGCACAACTGTAAATGATCCAAATTCACTCACTGCACAGGGAAACGTGGCTTTAGGGCACACTGATCCAAAGGTATGTGCCAGGGGCCACGTCCTTACAGCACATCTGCACTCTTGCTTCAGCAGCAAACAAGGTCCAAATGTCTCTATTGATAGATGGCGATATCATTTAATACCACTGCTTGCTTATTGAACCCGGCCAAGAAACTGCAGCTATTTGGTGCAGATTTGGGATGTAGGGGAAGAGTCCAGCCCTCTCAGGATTTAGCTGTACCACAGAGTAAGAATAATGGGGAGGACTATGGTGGGATAGACGAAAAGTAATATCCAAGAGGAAAAGGAAAAATAAGAAATCGCCTGGGTAATAAAGCCCAAGCACAAAATGCAAACTGGTTTTAAGATCCAGAAGCAACTCAAAAAAAACCCACAGGAACATGGACAGATATTTATGTCATCCTTGTGTGAACACCGGGCAGTTCTATGCGTCTCTATGAAAGCTGTAAACACGCGAAGGGCTGAAGAGACAGTTCTCAAGTAGATGGGAAGAGCTTCAACTCCAGTAGGTGCAATCTCTCAGCAATTTGTATTTTACATGCTGCACCCTAGAAGGCATGGAAACCATGGAAGCATCACATTCCTTTTGACACGTCTAACAAAGACAATGCAGTGATGAGATGATATCACTTCTCAGGTAATATCAAGTTGCAGCCTGCAGAGGGTCTGGAAGCTGGAAGGGCAACATGTGGGGCTCCACCAGCTTGAAATTCCTACGGTTGTTGGTGCACACTGAGAAAGTGGGTGGTACGGAAGAGCTCTGATTAAAAAAGAATAGCAATTGCATTACAACCTGAAGATATACGTGGTTGAAGTCTAGAAAATCTAGTCTAGGAACACTGGAAGATAATCAATTTGAGGCTGGAAGGACATCTTGGTGAGTATTTGGTGGGCAATATTTTGTTGCCAATCAAATACCCATTGCTTTTAAATATCCCTCTCAAGGAACAACTTCATCCACACCATCCTTGAAGAGCATCCATACACATGGCATCTTCCCACCACAGCAAGGACCACAAGTGAGCAGATGCCTTCCCCATGTTTGCTTGAGCATGACCTGGCAAAGGGTTTGGAGGGCCCAAGTGTGGAGGGCTACAGAGGGGATGTCCTCCCCAGGCATTGCAGATGTGCATGTGGCCTGTGCATTTATAGGCAACCATTTCGGCTCTGTAATTTCTGAAAGCAGCTTTTAGGGGCTGACACTAAAAGGGAACCATGAGGTTACAGAGGGCTTGTAGACAGCCACAGGCAGTCCCACCAGAGCTGAAACTGTGGACTCCTCAAACAGTATACAGAAATTCTCCAGAATCCTCAAAATCCCATTACAAGTGCTGGCTCCTCTGTGTCCCTTTAGATTCGGATGAGGAGAACAGGCATCAAATCCACAGCAAATCCGTGGTTTAGGACTCCAGTTAACAAAGGAGGCTTTGCCTTCCTTATTTTTATATTCCAGCCATACATAAACAGATAAATAATCTGCTTTAGAGGACTTAAAGCCTTGCTGTCAATGTTAAGGGGCTTAGCCAACGCCATCAGCCTCTGTTCATCGGGTCTGATGTACTAAGTTGACTTTTTCCATCTTTTTTCCTCCCAGATGTCTTAGAAATGGAGAGAGCAACACAGAAGGGAAAGCTGAGGTTGCTTTGAAAGAATTGCTTGCAGTTAGGGAAGGGAGGGATACATTTCTGGCTCAGACTAGCAAGAGTGGGTTATGACAGAGGGAACCTTTCACTGTGAGCCCTTACATTTCGTCAGCACACGAACACTTCATTTGGTGCACTGTCCAGAGCAATTCTGACCATTAAAGCAATAGCACTTTCAGCACTGCTTCCCTTGAGAGGCTGCCCCATAAGCTCAAATGACTGCAGCTATTTACACTGTCTATCTTTACCCTCCTGTGCAGCTAATGGATGGAGTAGACACAACTCAGAGTCCTCACTTAGACACCTAAATTTGGTGCCTACAGTTAGATGATACCCCCCACTTTATCACACAGTCCTTTTTAGACTGTCAGACTGGTGCTAACAAACCTGAGCATCCACAAAACCCAGCGTCTCTCATTTTAGGATTATATTACCCCAGGAACAAATAGCATCAAGCTACAGACTACAGTCCAACCGGCTGTTGGCAGTCGGTCTGGGCAGGTTACGAAAGAAAGTTCATCTACTTCATTGCAGTTTCAAACACGTTAAAGAGAAAGTGCATATGAAATGCAGGAGCAGTGTCCTGCACTCAAGCACCTGTTTCCGTGTACCCAGGGGCTGATTTGCCACAAGAAAGAGAGGAAGAAAGAAAAGAGCTCTCTGCACGCACACAGCACCTGTCCAAGCAGACAGCTGACCCCAGGCAGTCTCACTGTGACATATTACACACTGGATTTGGGCTGGAAGATGTTGCATCATGATCCGCCAGCAGAAGTAACAGCCTCCATAAAAGCAAGGAGGGGGCTGTGGGTTTCCTGCAAAAATGTAACTAGCAGGAATTCAAATGTAAAGGAAACACCCTCCGGGGTCCTCACATAAGCTGTAAACCTAAGCAAATGTTTTGCCAGGTGCTATTGTGCAGCGCCTGCTGCTAACGCAGCTCTTTGCTGGCAGCTCGCCTGCCTCATCCTCCCGGCACCCTGAGCCCAATGGGCAGGCAGTGCAGAGCTGGGACAGCCAGGGAAGCTATCAGCCAGTGCTGAGCTGCAACAGCCTTGGAGCAGCTGAATGAAGTGTTGTCATTTCCCAGCTGGGAGCGGGAAAGAGCGCAGTGCCGCTTCCTGGTGCTGTTATTTTATTTTGCAGCAGCTTCCCCTTCCCGCTGTCTGAATGTCACAGATTGCTTCACTGCTGTGCAAGGCTCTTGGCGGGGGGAGAGGAGGGGAAAGAGAGAAGTCTGGCAAGTACTGGCCGAGCTGCTAGCATCCCTGATGCCCCACTTGGTGCACAGGAGCCAGAGCCTGGGAGGGACAGGTGGGAAATCCATCTTTCGGGAGTTATCCACCTGCCAAGGTCTGCAAACACCTGAGGATCCTGCTTGCAACTCCCATCTCTTTCACCCCTATACACTCCAGCTTGGGATGTCGCGCTGACTCAGGAAACACAAGCCCAGGGCTGCTTTTTGGAGCCCGTCAGCAGCGCTCTTTTGTCAAGCAGAGGCCTTCCTGTCAAGTGATACAAAGTGCTCGCTCTCCCTTTTCCCTTTGGGAGCTGCGCAGGCTTCCTCCCACAGCAGCCCCAGACTTTGGCAGCCCAAAGGGAGCAGGGGCAGCTGGCAGGATGCCTGCGCCTCCAGCAGGGACACGGCTCAGTGCAGCCCCACAGTGCAGTGCCATGCATGCCAGGGGCCTAGGAAGGGAAAATCTGGGGGACCAGGCTGGAGAACAGCATAGATCACTGATCAGGAGGATCAGCTGCACCTCAGAAAAATTTGTTCTCAAAAAGAGGGGTCAAGTGCTGAAACAGGCTGCCCAGGGAGGTTAGGTGGTGGAGTGACTGTCGCTGGAGGTGTTCAAGAAGCATGGAGATGTGGTGCTGAGGGACAGGGTTAGCGGGCATAGTGGGGATGGGTTGGAGTAGATGATCTTACGTATCTTTTCCAACCTTAATGACTCCATGATTGCTTCAGAGTAAAGCTAATCCCACCTGCCCATGGTTAACGCCTCCTGTGCTAGGGAACGATGTGCTGCATGGCTTCTGGAACACCATGAGCCCACATGGGAAAAGTAGCAGCAGAGCAAGCCAAAAGCAATAGATGCTGCTTTCTAACCTGTCTTTGAACTATAGGCAGGCAGAAGAAAGGAGGCTATATTTAATCCATTCAGAACAAGTGATGCAGCCATATGACTTCATGTCCTCTAATCTGTAGAAAGCTCCTTCCCTCGGTAAGCTGTCTGATCAAGGCTGATGGAAACACAGAACTAACACAATAACTAAGAATAAGATTAAAGAGTCAAGGCATGACTTCAAAGATGCTACAGTTAAAGCAGCAATGAGAACATAAAATTCTTTAGCATATGTCAGAATCTCCTTTCTACGGAACACTCTTGTCACCATTTATCTCTATTAAGCATTTTGAGACCTATCCACTGCAAAGTGCAATGCAGGGCTTTAATAGACAAAACTAATAGAAGATCCTATGAATTACGTGCATCAAGACAGGAGAATGACAAGAATTACAGAATCACTGAGATTGTAGAAGACCTCTAAGACCATCTAGTCCAACCATCAACCCATTCCCACTATGCCCACTAATCACATCACATTGCCACCTTTCTTGAACACCTCCAGGGATGGCAACTCCACCAATTCCCTGGGAAGACTGTTCCAATGCCTCACTAATGCCTTCCTAACATCCAGTCTGAGCATATCCAGGATCTCTCTTTCCTTGGAATAAAACTTCCAGACACCTATCTAGGAATGGTTGAACTCCCAGCCCACATTTAACTCATTTTGCCTCATCCTGTATCCACAAGAGACAACTACAAGAGGAAAGAAGGGCTGGAGTTGCTCAGCATTGGCCTGAATTGCTGCTGAAGCTGAAGTTGGTTTTAACTTGGGTCAGATTATTACAAGTACTGGCTTCTGCAGCACATCTTATTCTGCTAAGCAGGGAATTAATTGCACAGGGGAAGTTCTTCCCTCTCTCTGTTAGGACAAATAACAATTTGTCAGCAGAAGTTGCATATAAAAGTCATATTTTTGGGTGTTTCTTTCTGGAGGCCCTTCTCTTCCCATGTCCTCTCCTGATTCCAGATCCCCTGGCTGCACTGAGCCAGCAAGGTTCATCACACAACTGAAAAAATAATTCAACAAAGCATCTTCTACTGAATGATCCAAGGGATGGAACACCTTCCCTACAAGGACAGGCTGAGAGAGTTTGGCTGTTCAGCCTGGAGAAGAGAAGGCTCATGCATTTTAGTACTCACCAGCTGTAATCAGCACATCCTCCGAAACTGCTACGTAATAGCCACACTAAACTGCAGCATTACTTACTTTGGGTTATTATGTGCAATAACTACAAGCCACAGTAGCCCAGGTCTGCCAGATTCCAGGAGGCTTCCTGCAAGGAGATTGACTCAATCCCCACTTTCCATGGACTCCTAACTACATGCCTGAGAGATGGACTGCATTTCTCTCCGTTGCATTCACCCCCACCTCCACTTAATTTCATGCTTGGACTGTGACTGCACTAACAGGGCATATCTAGTTTCTCCCTCATATGCTGATTAAACCGACATGGTGCTTTGCACAGTCTTTCACAGACTCCTTATCTCAGTAACAAGAGGGAGGAAAATGCACAAGGACAACTCTGAGCAAAGCAGCACGGTCTCCCTTTCCGGCACTGGCAAAAGTCTCTCTGGGAAATGGCACACAGCCCCTATCTGGAAACTGGGAGAGAAAAGCTATGATGGCTCATTGGCTCATTAGGACAGGACAGTGCCAGTAAAGGGGAAATTCTGGAGATCTGTTTTAACAACGTTCTCCAACACTGTGGCACTAAAGCTGAGTTCTGCTACTTTACATCAGTCCACAACTCATTAGATCAGTTTTAACAGAATGATTTCTCCTAATATTACATTTTTTGCCTGCTAGGCTTTGGGGTTGTTGAGTGTACTTTATCATAAAGTGCCTATGGAACTTTCCTAGATAAACATCTTTGTCTTAGGAATGAAAAAATACTTTAAAAATGAGTCAAGAATTTTCATCTAATCCCAATTCCTTGGTCTTTAAAATGATCACAAAAACAGGACAAAACAGGCCTAAATGATTTGAAAGGAAATTACCACCATGCTAGGATATATTGGTGGCAGCACCGTGGGTAGACATGGGGCTAAGAAACAGCTCTACAAACTTCAGGGACTTGAGTTGCTCTAAACATGGGATGTCTGTGGCAGCACAAGATGCGACAGGTCATCCATATGGGGTAGCAGATAGGATGCTGTGAGATGTCTAAAATCATGTAGAATAGCAAGGCCTTTTGGTAACAGCCCCACATATCCCTTATCTGTGTTTGGAAAACCAAAGCCATCATTGCCTAGGTTTCTATGATACAGCTGCCTACAACCAAACTATTCCCCTTCAGTTCCCTTTACTGCAGGTATAGAGAGCCCTCTGACCATCTCATGACAACGCAGGCACTTCAGACAGGTCTCCTAGCTCACACTTACTCCACAAGGAATCCATCTGACAGGCTCTTTAGGTGTCAATACACAAATGAGTGCAGGGTCTGTAAAATAAGGGTAGCCACAAATCAAAGCCCTCCTCAACCCTACAATTCAAAGTTATAAAAGACCTTTGGAAAATGCAAAGATAATAACTTGCCTTTCCCTTCTGCCCGTTTCTTGCACACTAACCAGATACAAAACTGCTCTGGTACGAAAAGACACATTTCACTCCTAAAGGGTGTGTGAAGCACTCACAGGTCCTTTCAGCTCATGCTAAAGCCATTCAACACCTTTACACATTCGTTGGTTTCTCAGAGGAGCCAGCCCAGCATCTCCAGAACAGAAATATCACAGCACAGTGCAAGTATAAAGCACAGATTGCTTCCAACCCACTGGTTAGAGGCTTTGCTTAGAGAACCTGCAGACCCATTACAAATATCTGCTGTATCCAAATCCCCTTGCCACAAGCATTGCAAAAATGGCAGCACCTGGGAGAGGAACCAGGGGAGTACACTTATTCTACTGTCACACAACTACAGGTTACATTTATGCAGTTTAAAACAGCCTATTCCAGGAGGAAATATCTTTGTTTGGTGTGGCTTTTTTTTTTCCTGATGGGTCTAAAGAATTGCAGCTGATATCACCATTGAATGGAGCAAGGCCAGGTGGGTTATCATTCCAGATAGCCAGTCTGCTGTAAGTGCTTTTACACACACACACACACACAAACTGTTTGGCTGGGCTGGTTAAAACACTGCAGCACTTATTGCTCCTTGAGGCTTATGAGTTCACTTCTAGGCTCCAGGCCAGCTTGGAAATCACATAACCCACACAAGCAGCATAGGTTATAAGGAGATGCTTGTCAAGAAAAAAAAAAAAAAAAAAAAAGACAGTTTCTGAGTGCCATTCCCTGCAGGACATATCTCAGCAACCCCAAAACCAAGATAGTAACTAGTCAACACTTTGGGGACTACCCTAAGTGAGGTCAGCCAAGACGTGACTGCCTACCACGAGTGAGATGGCCACCATACTGGGAAGAAAGGAGAAAGCTCCTTCTAGGTCTGACTCATTTCTGTAGAGAAGTACAGAAATTCTGAGTCATTACTGTAGCACTTTTATATCAACTGAAAGGGCCAAAGAGCCAAAAAAGGGCCATATATCATTTATGCTGACTAGGAAAGATAGGTTTTTCAATGGGTAGGTACTTTCCAAGAACCCCATTGCAAATACCTGTACAAGGAGGAGGAGGAGATTGCCAGGTAATCAGAGCAAAGCAAGTTCATGGAATAATAGCAGATGGCACTACATGGCCCAGAGGACACCTCATTTACAGATATGCCTCTAAACGAGATTGCAGTCATGGGTCTCTTTCACACTCACAAGTTGTGCAACCAGTGAGGTGGAGAAACATCTTTAAGACCTTAGTATTGATCTTCCCACAGAACAAACTCCTTTCTGCAAATTCCAGTGGGTATATAGTCATACTGGCCCTTCACGAACCCACCCCATTTGCATCCTCCCACTGCAGCACCTGGACTTTGGCCTCAGTTGGACCACAGTGGGGAAAGAACGGTGTCTGAAGCATCAAGCACAATTAGAAAGCTTTGCCAGGCCTAATTCTGACCCCGCACAAGAGCATGCTACCACCAAGGAAGCCAATGGGATCTTTGCTGAAAA
Organism: Bambusicola thoracicus; assembly: GCA_002909625.1. Lineage (NCBI taxonomy): Eukaryota > Metazoa > Chordata > Aves > Galliformes > Phasianidae > Bambusicola > Bambusicola thoracicus. The sequence goes on along the minus strand of PPHD01013498.1, from coordinate 929 downwards.
TACGCAAAATGAACTCCTAATGCAACATAAGTGAGTTACTCTTCATGCTGGTTAAAACATGCTTTTAATATCATCAGGTTTCCATTCCCTGACAGTCATTTTTTCTTCTTCTGTTTTAATTTTTTGCTGTTTAGAGGTAGCTCATTATTTGGGGGAAGCAAGGGGTTATGTTTTTTTCCAATTAAATCGCGGGAGCGGTGTGCGGAGAAGCACAGCACTTCCCCTCTCTCACCGGGTAAGCTGCAGCACAAAAGCTCAGGGCTGATCTCACATCCTCTTCAACAATTAAAAGTCAAGGCCAGCAGCACAGCCAAAACTTGACACGCTCTTTAAAGAACAAAGGTCACAGGATTGAAGTCTTCACTCCCCGCTTTGGCTGAAGCAGCATGAAACATCCTCTTCAAAACCTAAGGCAGTTGAATCTTTATCAGGTGATGATGGCTTTTTGAAGAATAAAGATGACTGACCTCTGTGCCTTCCCTCCTACTGCTCCACAAGAAACCTTCAAGCCATCTAATTAGTATGAATCATTTTCCAGTAAGTGCTCCTGCCCCATGATGGCCTCATCAGACACTAGGTCCAGAGATAATGCTCCTGTTGTCCGTGTCCGCAGCAGGGCCAATGCCAGGCATGATGGCTGAAGCAAGCCAGAAGCAGGACAGACCCAGGCTAAGGTTGGACCTGGCTCCATGAGGGGCAGACAGGCTCATGAGGTCATTGCAAAGCTGCCAATGGGACCTCCACACAGTCACAGGCCAAGGGATATAGGACTGGAGAGGACAACAAATGCACAGGAAACGTGCCAAAGAAATGTCATTAGAACCCTCAACACTCCTGACACTTCTGCATAAATCGCATTTTTGGAAGATAAAATAAAATAAAAAGTCATTACGTGGTTAAATGGCTAATTTCACAGCCGGGCTCATAAT
>PPHD01013497.1:0-17283 GCA_002909625.1 Bambusicola thoracicus | reverse complement strand
GAATTATTTTCTGGTTGATCAGAAAGGAGAAAAGCAAAAATGCCATTTGCTTCATTACAGCGCAAGGCTCTGTACTGAAATAACTGGGAAATTTAGTATTTTGAAATTCTTCACAGATGCCTATAAACACTATAAGAAGGGTTTAGTTACTGCATCAGGAATACAGTCTCGTATAAACCTTTGACTGTGTACCCTGGGACAAACTTCACTTCTACACATGCACATGGAATTATACATGGAAAGGAAATACAAATGGCATTTTTGTTGAACTTATTTCAGGATAAACTCTGAAATCAAAGTGAAGTGGTCGATTTGCAAGACATCTTTTCCCTCCATATATTTTTGTGAACTATGGGACCTGTCCATTGTATAAGTGGAAATTAGGTTGTGTTCCTCAGTAATGAAAACTATGTTCAGTGGAAAAACCAATGAATCTTTTTGTGAGGAAGCTCTGTGTCAGCCTGATCCAGTGTCTCTCAAATTCAATAGAAATGATGAAGATCTTCTGCAATGCATCAGCCAGGAACATATAGCATAGAAACATGGTTTTGTGGTATGAGGGAAAGGGAATAGCAGCTTGGAAGAAATGTCTGCAAGGCTCTATAAGCTCAATGAGTTCTATTCCCTAACTGTCTTGTCTCTCCTTTCATCATTTATACAGCTCTTTAAAGAAAGACTTACAGGTTCTGTGTGAGCAGTGCTTATTATGGCTTGATGAAGTTGCTTTGTAAAGGGAGATTAAAAGGAGAGAATAGCAGAGGTTACTGAAATAGCTAAATGGGTGATTATTTATCTTGATATCACTAATCTTGCGTTTGAAGTCTTCTTCAGAAAACACATTTTACCAATTAGCAACATGATCAGTTACTTAAGCTAATATAGCAGAAAGCTTGCCTCTGAAAATAAACGGAAGATACCGTGTATATATTGGTCTAAGACATGCCCAGTTTTTACACTTTGTAGAAATTCTCAAAGCAGTCAAATCTTTAGTTGCCACCTCTACAAAAGTAACAGTTTTTACTGTTACCCTTCCCTCAGGTCAGTCTCTGATAAATAATGGATGATGGAACTTTAAAGACTAACAGGCAGACAGAATCATCTTTAACATTATCATTCTCTAGGTCTGTATTTATTAAGAAGCTCTATACCTTCCAAATCTCTGTTGACCCATCTGGGATACTTAGAGGCAGAGAAATAATCTGATAAAGTATAATTTTATCTTCTACCAGTACATAAAATTTTATGGGTATCATATAATAGCATACCTAATAAAATCTACCATAATAAATGGCAAGCACAGACAATGTAGTCACTGACCAAAGGCAAGAACCAACAACCTCCCTTTAAGTTACTGAATAAGTCTATTTATCAGCACAGTCATGCTGAGTATTCAAGAAAGCTTTATTCAGACTCACATGAAGAAATTTCTACTATTTTTTTCACAAAACATATTTTATGACATATTAATTCTATATAGCTTTTTATTTCATTGTCCAGAGCAAGACATGAGAAAGTATTTTTTCTGATCCTGAGGAAATTTTGTGCTAAACTTATACCTACTGTTCTATACAACTGTCTACAAGAATATAAAGAATGAAAGGTAATTGAGCACAAAGATATATTTTCAGAAATGTACTTTAAAACACCCGAGAAAGCTGAACAGATAGAGGAGATGACAGCAGCTTCTTGGGTACTACCACATTGCTGGGAATCTGGTTGCCCCTCAAGCCTGTCTGGGACACGTTTAACAGATCCAAAGGCTATTTACAAGCTATAAGAGAGGAGAATCCCAAGACTGTCTCTCTGGCTATTTATTTTCTGAAACATTTGATCAGTGGAAATTTTCATTCTGATGCTGATTTTTTTGTCAAGTAGCTTTTTTTATGTTTTCATTTTTGTTTTGTTCCCTCCCTCTTTCCACTGCACAGTTTATTCAACAGAGCACTGTACTTTTTATTATTGAAATTAGAAAAAAAACCCACAAAATAATCCTTGAAATATTGAATTCTACACTGAAAGTGTGGTAGAGTGATGTCATTTCCTGTCTTGGAATTAATTTACTTTTATTTCTAGCATTAGCTTTTGTATATCTACATATTTTCATTTTGTAGAGCCTTTTGCAGGAAAGGCTCAGAAGTTCATTTCTAAGTCAAGATCTATATTAAGATCTTTTAATACATCTTTTTAGGCTCTTTCCATATCAAAATATTTGAGACGCTTATTTATGGTCTGATTTCCCATTCTCATATTTAACTGGAAGAATTACAATTGCTGCATTAACTCAGGATCATGTGAGGAGACTCATAAAAATGGATAGCATGATCATATCTGGAATTTACACAGGACCCTATTCAATAAAGCATATTCTGCTCTTACTGTAATATCATCCTCCAGAGCTTTAAAGTCTTTCAAGTGGAATAAAGATGTTGCTATAATGACAGTGAATGTAATGAGATTAAATGTAGTTGGGAGTCAAGGTAAATGGCCTTACATCAGAAAGAATGTAGTAAAACAGATTTTTATAATGAAGACAAAGGATATTACCAGCACATTTTTGCTACATTTCTTTGGCAAAGTAAGGCCACAGCAGGACATGCCATGCAATATGGATTCTGTGTTCTTTTCAGTATTCTACATTTAATAAAGCATGCATGCTATTAGACATCAAAGAATAAAAAGAACTATCTTCAATAAGCATTGAAATCTGTATCAGCAATGTATAACCTCCCTAAAAAGCTGAAAATCTGTTTTTTAGGATTTAAAAATAGTTTAAAGAGTTGCATCAGAAGTGAACTCTATTTTGTATGGAATCTAAATAGCCACAGTAGAGAATTCAAGACCCAAACTGAGGTTTGCCCAACAAACAAAATACATATGGGTTTTCCCTGAGCTCTCACATCATTATGCAGACCGTAATTCCAGTAACACAACCCAACCGTTTCTAAAATTCATTTTTACTCTGTTACCTCTAACATTTCTGAATGAATTTACCAAAAAATAATTCGCTATTTAACTTGAGATTCTATCTTTAAACACATGAAAAAAAAAGAGATGATCAGGAGTGTTGTCACAGGGGGTCTGCAAAATCACAGGCTGTTGTCATATAACCATAGATATAGTATTCCATGGATGCCATGAAATGCTGATATGTAGCCATAGATAAAGTATTCCATGGATACAACTATGAATATAATATTACCCCAACCATGTTATTATCTTTAAATTAGCAAGGCCCATCTTAAGATGCCATCATACAATCGAAAATCAGCAGTAAAATTTGATGTTTTGGGTACTCCATCCTCCTGATGGGTAAGAATATTTCTATCTACAGCAAGTTGAATACCAGTGAATTGTCAAAGAAATACTGTTCTATTTCCATAAAGAAGCTAGTAGACATAATTTCCATGAAAATTATTGAGTATTGGCTGCTCTGATTATTTATTTCAGCTATTGAAATCAGTAGTTACTCAAGGGGAGCTTTTTTGAAAGAAGCAAATGTATTTCAATGAGAATTGGGTATCAAAATCCCCCACTTAGCTTAAAAAACAGAAAATTTAAAATCTGAAATTCTTACAGCATCACATTTCTTAAAGTTTCAGACACAACATATTCTCCATAAATGCACCAATGGTTGTACATGGAAATTGATTTTCTCTGCATGTGTGTGGCTAGTTAGCTCTGTGGGTTTTTACACATACATTTGATCACAAAATCACACAGTAAAATCTCTAGGGACTGTAGGTGGATTGTTGCACACGTTAATCAGTTTTGCATTTTAACGTGTCCAGATATTGTTGCCTGTCTGTCTGATTAGAAAGCAAGTACTTGGGTAGACTTCTGCTCAGCTGAAGTAAAAATAGAAACAGCTAATGTTTATGATTTTTGCGGAAGACCTTAATTAATACATAAAATCATTTGATTGTGAAAGGAAAGCAATAAAACAGAGCTTAGCCTGAACAAATTATAGACTCATAATGCTGCTGCAAGTATAGAGGAGCATGAAATGAAAACCTTCCCATTCAGGTAGTACACAGTGAAATATAACCAGGACTGATTAAATAAACATTTTTAAAACCCTTACCTTATGCTGATGATGTTTTCTAATAGCAAAGTAACCAGCCCCAAAACTCTATCAGTAACAATTCTGTCAGTCTGTCAGTTAGCAAGACACAGCTGGAAGGTTTGCTACTTTTTGAGATGCTGCAAGATACTACATGAATTTAGCTGTCTATACGTGACACAGGGCAACCTGTATTAGGTGGTCCTGTTTGAGCAGAGGAGTTGGACCAGATTTCGTGAATTTGTTCTGCATATTCAGTTGAAATGTCCATTACAACACTGTGGTCTACCCCAGGTATGATCTAGCAATCAGTTCCTCACCCACCAAACAGTCCACTGTTCAGTGTTTTGCTGTATTAGTTTTCTTACCTACAAAATGAGAACTGCATTGCTTGCCATAGCAGGTGTAGCCAAATCCAAGGTATTTTAAGAGTAAAACCGAGTACAAGCATTGAAGTTCAAACATGTGGACAGAATCATTAGCACTTTATATGTGTAGGAGTAAACTGTCCCCAAACAATGGCTTGTTCAACCGGTTATTAATATTAGCACAGGCCGACTGATTCCCACTTGTGTAGCAGTATGGAAGTCCTGAAGTTCCTGTGTCCAAAGCATTTTACTTAAAATGAAATACTAATGCCTAAGTACTCTACATTGTATGTCTCCTTGTTAAAACTTGGCACCTGCAGAGACCCTCCTCTAGTGAAATCATGTTGTGATCAAAGCAAAACTGAGGAAATGAGATTATAAAAGTCAGCCCTACACTTTCAGTCCATGTTCAAGTGACATGTAAAGTAGTAGCAAGTAATGGAGCCTGAAAAAGATTTCTGCAGCAATGTTTATGTATAAGCTTATATGAAGAACAAAGATTTTATCATTTACCGTAGAGAGCCCTTACTGTTCGCAGTCTTTCAGGATAACTCTTGTAGTTTGAAGCTGTAAATTAGCGTAGGTAAGTGTTAATAAAGAAGGAACAGCACCATTTAGGAATTCAAAGAGAGTCACAGAGGAAGCTCTATTAAATATTTACGTAACAAAAGCAAAGGAGGGAAATGCTACACATCTTTACAGCCCCCATCTAAGTAAAACAGAGTGCAGCTGTAGCAACACAATGTTGTTTCTTGAAAACAGGAGATCTAAGGGACACCTCTTGGAAAAATTTAACTTTGTAAGCACACTTTGCATGTGAAAAGAACATTTAAGATCAGAACCATGTGCAAGATTTCCTCTGTAAGTTGCCTATCCCTGGCTTTTGTCAATCCTTCCAGACAACTCTTCAGAAAATTAATTAAGCAATATAACTGCTGGGAAGGTCAAAAGAAGGGCAGATGATGGAGACTGTTTATTTGGTTTCTGGTTGTTTTTCAGATGCCATTGCAATAGTGATCAAATATATGTGAAGATTAGATCAGACAGAATGTGAGGTTGGAAGTGACTTTATTTGTATCACTAGCATTTGCCTCGAAGAAAATTACAGCAAACAAAGCCTGGTATTATTCTGTTCCAACTTTAAAACTCTAGCATGTTTTATGTTTTTCTGAGTAGAAAGGAGCAGCAGTAGTCTATTCCATAAAAATTAATGTTCTGAGAGCCAAATTTGAGTGTCACTGGGAAACCCAAATGTGGAACAAGAATTCCCAGTCATCAACTATGTCTTATGAAGAGTTTAGATAGATAAATAAATAAACGGAATGAAGTAGGATAAAGCAGAGAAAGGGTGCTATTCAGTACCTCCTGTATATGCTGCCTGATGGGAACTCAGAAACAAATGACTTATATATGTTTTCTTTTTGTTTAATCTGGTCAGTATTTTCTTTTTTCCTCTGTTCTCATAATCACTACTATCTCTGTTTTATTGGAAGCTGTGCTTTTAAAAGCCTTTTTTTTTTTTTTTTTAAATTGTGGCAATTATCAGAAAATAAGTAAGAAAGTGCTAAGTCCCTCCTCTTTCACTTCGAACGGTTCCTACAGGAATATTCCAAATCAACTCTGAGGGGTTGTGGTAAGCAAATTTCAAGGAAGATACAAGCAAGTTTAGAAAAGTTACCTGCTGAGAATGATACTTGTATAATTTTTAACAATTTAATACTTTTCAAGATAGATGCTCAAGTTTGCACCAGTATTTTCTCCTTTACATTTAATCTCTTTGCTGGCTAAAGAACTGGCTGGATGTTCAGGTCCAGAGAGTCGTGGTGAATGGAATCACATTCAGCTGGTGGCGGATCACAACTAGTGCTCCCCAGGGTTCAGTAATGGGGTCTGTCCTGTTCAATACCTTTACTGATGACCTGGAGGAGGACACTGAGCGCACTCTCAGTAAGTTTGCAGATGACACCATGTTGGCAAAAAGTGTCGATCTGCCTTGGGGATAGGAAGGTTAAGTTCAACAAGACCAAGCGCTGGGTTTTGCATTTGGCACAGCAACTCAATGAAGCAGTATAGGCTTGGGGCAGAATGGCTAGATGACTGTGAAGAGGAAAGGGACCTGGAGGTGTTGCTTGATGCTTGGCTGAACATGAGCCGACAGTGTGCCCAGGTGGCCAAGGCCAACAGCATCCTGGTTTGTATCAGAAACAGCATTGCCATCAGGAGCAAAGAAGTGATCATCCCTCTGTACTCAGCACCAGTGAGGATCTTGAGTACTGTATTCATTTTTGGGCCCCTCACTACATGAAAGACATTGAGACCCTGGAGCACATTCGGAGAAGGGCAATGAAGCTGGTGAGGGGTCTGGAGCAGCTTATGGAGAAATCTTATGGACATGGAAATCTTATGGAGAGCAGCTGAGAGAACTGTGATTGTTTAGTCTGGAAAAGCAGAGGCTCAGGGGAGACCTTCTTCCATGTAACAAGCAATAGGACTAGAGGAAATGACCTCAAGTTGTGCCAGGGGAGATTCAGGTTGGACATTGGGAAATTCTTCTCTGAAATAGTGGTCAGGCACTGGAATGGGCTGCCCAGGGAGGTGGTGGAGTCACCATCCCTGAGGTCTTCAAGAAACATTTAGATGTTGCACTGAGGGACACAGATTAGTGGAAAATATTGGTGATAGGTGAATGGTTGGACTGGATGATCTTGGAGGTCTTTTCCAACCTTGGAGATTCTACGATTCTACAAATCTCAAATTACGAACAGATTGGAGAGAGATTGGAAGCATAAAGGGAAACTAATATGGGTGGGACAAGAATTCAGTGAGATACAAGGTAAAAATTTGAATATGAAGACTGGTTCTATTCAGAACACTCTCTCTGTATGTCGGATCAGACAAGATCCATAAAACAAAGTACTCTCAGGAAATACTTCAGTAAGGGTCAAACAAATCCTCATAATATGAAAATGAAATGGGGATTTGTAGATCTCACTCTGAACATTTCAATTCCTTCAGCTCTCTTGGATTCCATCTTGGGAAAAATTTGACTTTGACTTTGGGTGAGTTAGTCACTGACATGCTCTTGCAATCATTTGCAAGACTCATTTTAGACTTGCTTATAACTGTATACCTAGTGGGAGTGTTTGAGATTATGATCAGAAGTATTCATTTCAAATAAATGGCAGGAACCACACCAACAAAAGACTTGTGTGCTTTGGAGCGCTTGCACTGTAGTTTAAAGTTTGTTAGAACAACACTACAAAATGAAATGACAAATCCTAATGGAACCAACATAATCTTTGTCTTCAGATACACCTGAATTAGTTCATTAAAGATGCAAAGACTTAATGGTCCCATAACTTTCTGGTAAGACCCTGGGAGTTTTGCAGTGGCTCTAATGCCGGTGGTATTTTATTCAACTCCCAACAGATTGATTTTTGAGATGGCATTTGTAATTATTTGTAGATAAAAAAGAGAAGTTAGCATTTTAAAAAATGCTGCAGGATATTCCTTTACTATGATTTATCTGTTTTAAATCAAGAGATAAACTTTTTATTTTCCTTTTTTCCCCCCTCTGCTTGAAAAGGGAACAAGAATATTATGCTAACTGTAACCTTCTGAATAAGATCAGAAATATCTTAGTGTGTTCTATTAAAGCAGGAATTGCCACATTCATTCATTTATGAAAAAGTAAATACTAGATGTAATTTATCTGACACCTAACTGTTCCTTGAGTATTCAATCTCCTACAGTGTAGTAGGACTGACTGATAACATTACTTGACACTATGTATGCTTCAGCTTATTGTCAGTTATCCCCATTGGTAGCCAGAAGATCAGGACTGATTCTCCTATGTAGCAATTTTGTTTCTGATTTTAGGCACTTAGAAGTATTTCAAAGATTTCTTGCAAATTTTCAGCTTATTTCCTGCAGACTCAGTACTTCTGTTTAGCTACAGAAACGCATCAACACTTTCCAAGTCTTATTTAAAACAAGATTTTCTAAGTACAGGAACAACAGTTACACCCACATTAAATTTTAAGAAACATCAGGTCAATAAAAGTAAGTTTTGATTAAAATATATTCATGATTTTATCAGGTTTGCATATCTGACCTTTCCTCTCATTTCAGAAACTTCTGTTGAATTAAAATGAAATCCTGGCAGCATAGAAATCATACTGAGATTTACTATGCATTTTAGTGATACCATATTTCACTCAGCCTTTTTAAAGCATAGCTCTCATAACATCTATTTATATGCTCTCTACCAGAAGGTGTCCTTGTATGTTGTGGACTTGGTACCTACTCTGCTGCTCAGCAGTGTTCTTTGGATATGAGTATACAGGTCTGCTGGTCCCTCAAGCTAGACACACTGTGTCAAGAGAGATGAAGATGACAAAATAGTATTCAGTCCCATTCTTGTTAATCTGTGTGTTACTTTGGAACTACAGAATGAAGCATCAACTATTTTTCAATCTGAGAAATCTCATTTGATTTTATAAAATGAAAAATTCCCCCACATAAAACAGAATGAGATAATATTCACAAACAGATCTTTCTGACTCATTAATATAGGTTACTACAACACGGCCAATTATTCCATGTTATGTATAGAATACATATTGCATTTGTATAATGATATTTCTATAATTGCGTTATGTTTATTTTTTTCTTTAGAAACCTCCTTAGATACCAGTCCCCCATTAATTATTCAGGCAGGGTCAGATAAGAAGAAAATGGGACACAGGCTGAAGTGCAAGATGGGAATTCTAGTTTTCCATCATCTACAGTTCTTTACAGTTCTGCCTCTGTTGCATGATATGTAGACACAGTCATTATAATTTCAGCAGCCATATGATCCAAGAGAAGTGCAGAAGGGAACATTATATGTTCAGAAGTGATATGCTGAGTTATTGTATTTTGAATATGTTTCTTGTGGAACACCCACACACATTAAGCACAGAAAAAAAATATTTTCTATTATGAATAAACATCTGCAGGATTGCACAATTCTACATGCTACATGAATTTTGTTATATGAGCAATAAACTAGTGGAATAACTTTGAAATCTATGAAGCATTTTAAAATAGAAAACTTAATTACTATTTGCATGATGATTCCTTCCATAAAGCATGAGACAAGCAAGTTGTGGAGAACTAGCATGTCTTTCAACAACACCCTGATTTCTCACCTGAGAAATTCTCAATGGTATATCTGCCAGGAAGAAAAAATATATAGCTTTATATAGTGAGACAATAGCATTCTAGATATCTAACTCATTAATACAAAAAATACTCACCACCTGTATAACAATATGTATTCTGTGATGAAGGGTAACTGCTCCAGATGTACATCTCATTTGTATAACAGCTGATACTTAAGGTGTAAATAGCAGTTGGTACACCTAGAAAACATGTCAGAATTCATGGCAACTTACCAAAATATCTACCTGACTAACATGCACACCTGTATTCCTAAAAAGAGGTAATACATCCACTCTTCAGCAGGTCTCCTAACTATGACACTACCTTGACTAGGGACAGGAGTTTTTTTTTCCCTCTCATTCCTCTTGTGGTAGGCACTAGTCACAGACTTTCAAGAAGCGCATGCAGTGACTACTTCTCATCAGCTCTGTTCTAAGCTTGTGTATACAGTAACAGCTTTATGGAGCTGAAATATCCTGAATTTTCTACTGTTATACTGCTCTGCATACATTTCTTCCCTGCTGGTCATGTGTAGGAGTCAGAGAAACCCTTTTTGTTATATGTTTTCTACACAAAGACTTTTAAAATGATTTTTGGTTCTTCTGTACTTTCAATAGCTTACAACACTTTTCCGACATTCTGATTTTTAACCATTCCCTTAATTATCAACTACAAAACTGGGCAAGATTATCCCTTGCTGTGCATATTCCCTTTTCAGGCCTCATCCCTATCAAGGGAGACTGCTATGGCTTCACCTAGATACTGTCCAGGGAGGGGAGAAAGAAAACAAAACTAACTGTTTAAAAGGAAAGTTAAAATCCATGATGTGAAGGAAAGCACCTTTTCATAAGAAAATTCATGAGCAATCAGTAAAAAACAAATAACAAAAAGGGCTGACTTCTTTTTCAGAAGCAAAGAACTGCTATGAAAGCAAAAGCAACCTTTGTGGTGTAGAGTTCCCACTGCCACAAGAGTTGATTTTATCATCAGTAATAGTAAGCTTTAAGCAATTGATCTTGATTTTTGGTTATACAGCAGGAATCAATTCTGCAGTTGGAGAGGGCAATGCTGAGGACAGCAGTACCAACATCTGAAACTGTTCCTACAGCTTGTCAAAAGATCACTTAAATGCTTTAGAATAAAAATGTTTGCAAAAGTAATTGTTGAGGCTTTATGGAGACAAAAGTGAAGTACTTCAGGAAGAAGACTTTTTGTTCAGACTCAGTATTAACATTTCAGGCTCTCAGCAAGTTAGAAGTTTCTATAATTATTTTTCTTTGAGCAAGCTAAGAACACAAACATTTTAAAATAAGCAACACGTTTACAAGTATTTTCTGCATGACAGCGTGGATATTTTAACCTTAAATATTTCAATCAAAAGGAAACAAAGAAGCCCCTCTACAGCTTTGACAACAAAGAATCTTAATGTCTCTCTCCTTGTTATTTTATCATTGATCAATAGACCTAAATGCCATGCATCCATCAAACTACAAGATTTGATTGCAAAAGCTGTCTTAGCTGGAAGAGCATCTCTCAAGTTTTATGCTCCTAGAAATGTCACAGCAGAGGAAATCCTAACCCTACGTACATCAGCCTTTGTCAGATGAACAGAGATCCTGAATGAGGGTTGCTTTGGCATTCTTTGTCCATCACCTGTTACCAGAACAAGTTTGCTTTGAGGCAAAGAGAAGAAATCTCCTTGGACCTCTTTTTCTGTTAATTATGAAATCAGCTATTGTCCTAACTATCCTGATCTGCAGTCTCATTCAACTGCAGTCTCCTATGCTGATTGATAGTTATTTATCCTACTATATTCTACAAACAAGTCTCCTGCGTTCCAGATCCACTTATCAGTGAATCAAAGTGGAAGAAAAAAAAGAGGAGAAGAGGGTAAAGAGGGTTAATCTCAACATTTCTTTGTAAGGAAGTTCAAAGATACAATTCTGTAAACTCAAAGAACTGCTATATGTAAGAGTACTTCCCCACTGACTTGTCCGTTTATCAGACAGAAGATGACAGAGCTGCTGAAGAATGGCCATTTTCACAAACTTAGCCCAAAGACATAAGTGAAAATAACAGAGGAAAATACAAGTGCAAATTGCAAGGATTATTGCAGGTTGTCCTCTTCTACTTCATATTTCTGTTTGAGTTATCATTGCAGTCCAGCTCAAAAAAAAGATTTGAGTTTTAAGAGCACTAAATATGCTTATGAAAATGCCTCATTTTATTATGATAAAGTTAATCATATATGTACGCATATGCAAAAAACTGTAGCCTAGTTGATAATATATACTATGTATTCTGATAGAGTTCTCCTTATGAAAATCATTTAACTTGTCACTCTCCTCACTGGATAGATAGTGGACAAAAAAACAATAATTTTATTTGTCTAAGTCTACCATTTTGATTCATATTCTTCCCAGTAATCATAACTAATTTAAAACTTCATATATATTCCAGAAAAAGATATAAACACTAGTAATAAGACACAGAAAAGAAACACATTAAGTCATATTCTAAACTATATTTAAGGAACAAGGCAAGATTACTGTTAATGATAGCAGATTTCACATGGTTTAGGTAGAAGAACCAGGACACAAAAAACGGAGAGCAGCAAATCACAGCTTTTCCAGCAAGCAAGAAAACATTCTGCTACTTCCAGAACATCCTGTATATGATGGAAAAGCCCTTTCAAGAGTCCCAAGGGCTTACAGTTTTGCTTCAAACTGTTGCCAATAAATAAGTAAGGTCAAATGTCCTTTACCATTTGTGCATCCATGAGCATACTGGCAGGGCTGAAATGGCAGTGAATAAGCCATTTCTTCTACTATTCTTCATAAGAAGACAGAACGTCAGTCAAACAGTTTACAAGAATTTAGAAGAAATCTTCCAAATCTAAAAATATCTTTAAACACAACCTGATCAATTTGGAGAAATCACTCATAAGGCCACGAATGTCTGCAGTTAAAAGCCTTAATCATCTTCACTAAGAGACTTTCATTCCTAGAAAAAATGAATAGCTTGTCCTCAGACCTACCGGCTGAGCTACATAATACATAATAGATTTCCTTTTATGCTGTTTTTCTATCTTGACTCTTAAATCTTCTAAACAGGAAAGTTCCTTTTGATATGAATGATGGATATTTGGACAAAGCTCAGCAGGTTGCTGTCCATTAAATTTTGCATTTTGTGTTTCTGTGACAGTATGGTTATAAGGACAGTATACAAAGCAAACTTGAGTGCAGGCATCATTTTACACTTGTACTGGGCAAGATTACTCTTATTATACTTCCCTCACTATAACATTCTCTAACTGTTTTGCTCCTCTGCAGCACATCTGAGAGATGCGTGTGCTTATTCATAGCACTTTCATTTGAATTCTTCCCAGATAAGAACAGTGAATCATAATTTGAGAGATTCTTTCATTAATTTGCTTTAAATTAATGTTTTATGTAAATGACTCAGAAAAAGGAATATAATCCAAAATTATATTATACCCTTTGAAAAAGAATTATTATCAGTTTTCTTTCAAGAATATTACTTACTGCAAAGTTGTCTTCTTTGAAGATGTGGAAACTATTTATCTGTTTTTTGCTTGTAGGGATAATTAATTCAGTTGTTTAGAAAAAGCTTTTCACATGTGTAAGGAGGGTATTCAATTCTTTGTTGTTTTTTCATTTTGATTATATTAAATAAGCTTTTTCCCTCACATTATGATACCTAACTTTATTTCCAGAACTAGTGTATTTGAAAGCAATGAAATCAACAGTAAATTCTTTTCAATGGGATGAATTTATAAAGCTTTTTCAACATACTAGATGTATCTGTTTGATAGCTTCAATGTTCTTTAATTCAGTAAGAGATAATAGTAGTTGCATTTTCTCATTAAATCAGTCCTTGAGCTACTACTTTGTCAGTTTTGAATATTTCAAGTGTAAAAAGGGATAGATTTTGTTGTTGATATTTATACAAGAGTAAAATATCTTTATTTGTAAAAGAAAAATCTTAATTAGCATAAATGTAGCTTTTACCAAAGCTTCTCTAATACTCAAAGGAATTCCTTTATACAGATGACAGCAAGGCAGCTGAAAGACCAAAGTCATAAACATCTGTTTATAAAGATTAATGTTTCTGCAGTGCATTGAGAAATTTGGTTGCTTGTGTTGCATAGACACAGTCATTAGTAAGAAAGAAAAGTATTCCATCACCCTTCTAAGCACGAGAGGGTATGAAGGTAGTAAAGCTCCACAAGATCAGTAAGAGAGTCAACAGCTTAATAAGTTGCCCAGAGAGTTTGCACAGTCTCTGTCTTTGGAAATTTTGAAGACCCATCTGGATAAAGCCCCAGAAAACCTCATCTCACTTTACCATATCCAACAGTGCTTGGAGCAAAAGATTGGACTTGAGCTCACCTGAAGTCTCCTCCAATCTGAAATCTTACTGGTCTATGAAAACTCTTCATTTTTTTGTTTTCATATTTTAACAGCATTCTCACAGAACTTTTTTTATTTACTAGTTAAATAAAATGGTATCTTAAAAGTTGCTGTTAGAAGAATTTGCCCTTTTCCTTTGATGCTATAGTCTATTGCATATCTATGTACAGTACAGCTCTACAGTAGTTGACATCAATCTTTGATGTAGACACCTATGATCTCCAACTGCTGTGTTCTTTCTTTTTCTGATTACCACTGCCATTCCTTTAATACCAAACTTCAGTTAATTAACTTATGATCACTAGTCTGCAGTCAACATAATCTGTGGAATTTACTAAGGTCTCAAAATTGTAAAAGTTGAAAAACACTGCTCTGGAGAATTCCAGGAAAAAAAAAAAATAAAGTGATCAACTTTGGTGAGCAGCCCATTACAGACAAACTCTTAGATCAAATTCCAGCTGTCTTTCAACATGTGAAATGAGGACACCAATCTTCTTCCAAACAAGTCATACGGTGTTCTGCAGTTAGACCACTATCCACAGTGAGGCAAGCTTATCAGAATTCTCTCTTGATGGACTTATCTTGGAGAAATTAGGATCAATTCTGTCACAATGGGATAAGTCTTTTTAAGCAAAGACTCTTTTATCACAAAATCTTAATTTTATGGTCTACAAGAAGCATTAATTCCTAAGTGCATACAGTTAGCCTAGAAATGTGCTTATATAGAATTATAATTGAAGAAATTACTTATTAATGTTAGTTTGGGGAATTTCATCTCATCATCAGTAGTCATATGCTGAGATCGCTTCCAAATTTTTGTCAATGAAATTATCAAAGGTCATTTGCAGCAGATTATCTGTGCTTGGATAATTCTTTTCTCCCCTGGGAGCCTAAACATGATTTGATAGATTCCTAACAGGGCTGGAAGGGACCGCAAGAGGTCATTTCATCCATCCTCTGTCCCAGGGCAAGATCAAGCATATCAGTCTTGACAGATGTTTGTCTAGACTGCCTTTTTAAAAACTTCCAACTATGAGAATTCCAAAACCTTCCCAGGCAGTCTATTCCAATACACCACTATTATTACCTTTAAAAGGTTTTTCCAGTAACTAATCTGAATGTCCTTGCTGCAATACAAAGATAATACTGCTTTCTGAATTACCACTGATATAGAAAATAAATTATTTCCTTTCTTTTACAGCCATTTTTTTTTCAGAAGACAGATCAGAGATCCAGAGAATGCAACTAAAAGTAAGGGCTGAGAGAATTTAGCTATTCAACACTAAAGACAGAACAATAAGAGGTTTAAACATGTAAAAGTTCTTCTAGTGATCCAAACTCTTATTTCACACTCAGGAACTAAAACTAGTCACAGTACTGCAGGTAAGCAGCACAGTAAGAATATATTTTCCTGGTTATACATCTGTTGATACATTTCATGGCAAAACTTTTGATAACTCATACTGTACTTACAGTCCTCTGATGCAAACTGCTATGAAACCATTTGTTCCCATTTTATATTTCTGCCTAATCTTAATACCTTGAGTATATGTTGGACTACATACTTTTTTCTTCCAGACAGTATTTGGCAAGATAATTTTGGAATCTTTCTTGTGCCTATTGTCTACAGACATCCTTCAGGCAGCAAACATCTACTCAGTGGCTTAATGCCTTGCACTTATTGAGGAAGGTTGAACCAAGATACCTTTAGGTTGTTCAGAAGTTTCTCCCTAAATCACACTAGAAATATCATTTCTTGGATCCTCCTTTATTTAATATGTCGGTAATGCCTGATGACTGCAACATGATTGTTACTTGATTAGATAATCACCTAGAATCTACCCAGGCAATTATTAATTCCTTGCTGACATGGGCTTACTTCCTTCGAAGTAAATAGCAGTGAAATCAGGAACTTGACTCGTAAATATCCAAAGTTACATCCCTGAAGTAATGATCTGATACAAAGCTACCTGTTCTATCCCTTCCAGGAATATACGTAATCCAGGACAGAACAGATACTTACTATAATCAATTATACAAAAACCCTTCAATTTTATCAACAGATGGTTCCAGAAAGGCATGACAAGAGTTAAACAGTGAAAGCTAAAAAGAATTGGTTCAGTTTTGCTATTCGTTTTTTAGAAAGTTTCATAATTAGTGTTGGGGCACAATGGGCGCGGAATTCATTTCACAGTATCACACTCAAAAGCAAGCTGAATTCCTCTCTGTGCAAAACCAACCTCAAGCTACCTTGACAACAAGATACCAATAACCTTTTTTTATGTGTACTGTATCTCAGTGAAGTCTCATCTTCCCAGCCCAGTGCCATAGGCTAGTAGTCTGTAACAAAACTCACCCTCAAAAAATGTCAGATATAATGAAAAAACAACTTCAGAGATGAGAAAGTTGGCCTTCACTAAATCCTAAGGGCCCTAACTCCCAGGTTCTGTAGGTTCTTCTCCTTCATTCTCCAGCCCCATATTAGAAATGTTTGTGAAATTGAAAAATTCCTGCTTCTTTCTATTGAATCACCAATTACCCATCAAAGTATAACAGATTTTCAAAGAATGAAAATTCTATTTTCAGTTGAGAAAAAAAGTCCTCAGCAACTGAACCCAAAAACTGACCACAAACCTTAATGATCTGCTGAGGAATATTGTGCAGAACTAGTAGCAGGAGATGCACACTCAATCTGCCAGCCAGAATGGTTTGCCTTCTTATATTAGACTGTTATACAATACTGAAAGATGTATAAAATACCACAGATATGATTCTGTAACATTTTGTACTGGTATAAATTAATTCCAAGGCACAAGGCCTTTAATTCTGTAATAATGTGATGAGTATTAGGAACCACAATGAAAGAAAAAATGGAAAGAGAGGTGGGAAAGCTATCAAGAGACAAGAGATCACACTTGATTTAATTTTAAGCGTCAACTGAATGTATTTGTACAGTTTTGGCAACAAATATTTAAGCAAATCTTATACTAAACATGTGTTAAATTAGGAAAAACAGGGCTAACATTACAGAGCCCTCCATTCACAGAATCATAGAATCGCTAAGGTTGGAAAAGACCCACAGAGTCATCCAGTCCAACCATTCATTCGCCCTTCACCAATGGTTCTCACTAAACCATGTCCCCCAACACAACATCCAAATGCTCTTTGAACACCACCAGGGTCAGTGACTCCACCACCTCTCTGGGCAGCCCGTTCC
>PPHD01013496.1:0-17284 GCA_002909625.1 Bambusicola thoracicus | reverse complement strand
GTAGCTATATCAGTGTTTGCCCAAGTGCAGCTTTTACTGTAATCATCTCTTAACGGATTTCTTTTAATAGTTTGAATATTCAATATGTAATATTGCAAATAAAATTTCTCTTTTTGCCACAACTCCAGATTTCATTCAATATTTCAGATGTTTAAACTACCACAAAATATTTTCAGGGGGTCACAGCTTTAAGGGAACAGCTTACTGACTCTTGGGTCCAGATTACAGGAAATAACGTGAGCAACGAAAAATGCAAAACAGCAAAAGGGCAGGGAAAAATTCCAGCCAAGAAGCTTTATGCAGACACAAAGCACAGAAAGGAAGTCAGGGAGAAATGCACATATGAGACAGAAAGTAATGGGACGCCAAGGGTGGGATTCCTCTGTCCTCTCACAGTCAGTTTGAAGTCTTTATGTGATTTCTACTCAGACCCACCAGGTAATGTAAAACGGATGGGTTAAGGGTGGGATTTCTTGTTTGTTCGTTTTAAACTACAGATTGTTGCATCCTACTCTGACTGCAATTAATGGGAATTAGGTGCAAACACGAAGTATAGCCAAATGTATCTCAGTTAGAAGCACTGACCTTTAATAATTTGAATCAAAACAGTCAAGTTTGCTTGAGTGAATGGGAATGCATTAGCTCATTAGCTACAAATCTTATTTCTCTGAAGAGATATATACTACACATACACACATAGAGTTGTGTATGTAAAATCTTAGTCTTTGGATGCAGCCAGCCAGATTCCCAGTTGATGCAATTTACCACTACTGCAGTGAATTCATTAGCTATACACTGATCTACACAAGTTGGTTACGGCAAGCAAGTCATGTTTTGAAACTCAATAGTCAATTACTATTTGCTTAAATTTTCAGGGTCCATTTTCTTCATGCCAGAAATGACAAAATAAAAGAAAGAAAGAAGTGTTTCCTACCTCTATATACGACCTTGGCTGCTCTTACAGGTTAAATGGTAAGACACTCCACTGAGTTATGAACTATGAAAACTGAATTGTTGATCATGTAATGAATTCTATGTTGATGAAGCAACAAATACTATCAGTACGCCTATTATTTTACACTGGGTTGTGACATAACAGCTGTTTGACTCTCTACAGTCTATTTGGAAATGTGCTCGTTTTGATGAATGGCTGTTAAGGTATATACAGTAAATACTGACTGGCATTAGTAGCAGCGTAGCTTCACAGAGGTTCATGCAACGCAGTGTGCTCGGACTCAGCCAAGTATGGAGAGGTGGCTGGCTGCACAGCAGTTTCAGGACAGAGGTTGTGTGTCCCTTACATCTGGGTTGGAGAAACTTACCTGACAGCAGACAGGATTTAAGAGCTAGTTCCCCTGGCATTCTGCATTGCATGCAATGTTGTCATACAGAAACCGCACTTGTTAACACGCAGCTCTAAAACGTGTCTGTCATAAAGGATGAATAATGTTCGGCATACCGTATCTATATTCAGAGGCCATGGTACGCTGCTGAGGCCATTTCTTGTGTCCACCAATGCTGCGATAATAAGCTTCTTCTTTTACAGGTGAAATATTTCCCTCACTACCTGACCGAGACCGCCCGCCTTCACTGTTACTGTCCATTGTAATTTCTATGGAGAAAAAGGGAATGATCTATTAAACATATTGTACTGTTGCCTTTGTGGAGGCTCCTGTGGGCAGGCTTCGCCTACCTTCTTTTCTGACTTGCACAGAGCAGGAAGGCTAAACACTGTGGAAGCTTTGCCAGATGCCTCAGCCTCTAAGAAATCCTCCTCCAGGAGGGGAATCACAGAAACGTGTATTTCCTTTTTAAAAGCATCTAAATTTTGTGCTTTTTAAAATTAAAACAGGGTAAATACTATCAAGTTAGATCTTTGGATAGGAATCATCTTTTATTATGAGGATCAAGTAATCCTACCTGACAGATCTGCAAGGTCAAGAGCACTGTAAACTGTGTTTCACCTTCTAAAGTATCAACCTAAAAACAAAAATTAATTAATTTACTTAAATCCTACCTTCAACAATAACTAATCCAAAGTATTTATAGCTTAATGGAGAAAATAATACCTCAAATAATTCACATTTTGGAAAATTTGGAGAAAGACTGTCTTTGGAATCCTGACAATATTATAGTATTGAAGGTCTTTCCCACTCATTTAACCTTCCAGAGCTGCTTTAAGAACTTCCTGTAGTGAGTGATGCTGAATAACTCAGTAAATACTCCAGGCACACGTGTAAAGGAATAGGCTGCTGCCAAGAAAATTGGAATCCACATTTTTGAGCAGCATACTGAAGCCAATAATAGTTTCATATATTTAAGCAGTCTAAACTTTGGCATATTATAATGATAAAACTATAATAATTTCATTCTTCCAATATCCTATTTGCAGCCCCTATTCGTGGGAAATTTCTGTGTCAGTGGAAGTTCTGAACACTTGGTTCAAGTTTATGCAGTCCTCTACTATATGAGTTTGGACAGTGGAATTTTCACTTGCTTTATTGATAAATTAGTTCAATACATTTAACTGGGACATTTCATATCTTCTACACTTTCGTCCAGTAAGCTTCCAGGAAGCAAGCTCTGTGCAGTTTTATCTAGTGTTTATATTTCCTTTGTCTATTCTCAAAGTATTTTACTACAGCATGATGCTAGAAGTGAGAAATACCTCCCAGCTATTTCAATTACTGACTTTTTAAAACAGAAGTCAGGCCTCTTCATATCTCAGCCTTTCATTCTTTCAGAAAGTTGCACTGAAGGAGAAAAAACCTAGGACTTCAGTTTCTGCCCACTCTCACACTATTTATATAAATAAATAAATAAATAAATATATGCTTTAGCAGATAATATAAAATAATGGCAGATAATATAAAATAATGGCTTAAGTAGTCCAAATGTAAACAGAATCTTTACTATAGAAGAAAAAAAGGCTGCTTTTGGACAAGAAAGAAAAAAGACTTGAAATTCTAGCAGTCTTAACACCACCATCTGAATGCTGTTTGGTTCAGCTAACAACAGCCTGTCAGTAGAAGCACAGGAGCCTCCCTGGAGATGATTCTCCTCCATACCATTTTCATATCAGTGCCATTCCATTAATATCTGTATTATCCTGGTTTACAGCAGGATGTGGGAAGAGAATCAGGCCTCTAAAAAACCCCGTTGTTAGACTGCAGATATGAAGACATTCTTGCATTGCAGCTGTGTGCATTGTGATCTACAGTTTCATTAATAATAATTCCTACTCAACAAGTATCAAAATAATCGTGCCCACTAAGGGGATTTTTCTTTTTCTTTTTTTGGCAGTATTGGCATTTTAGGGTAAGCTCATAAGAAGGGAAAATGATTTAATAATTTTTTTTAAAAAAGCACTCCTTTATGATCAGTCTCTTTCCTTCTGATAATCCCCATTTGTGATGTCTCTCATCTACACAGACGTCAGATGAGAATTGCCTCACACTGCTTCCTGCTCCTGCTGCTGATGTGAACAGTGTTCAAAAAGTAAAGTATGGGTTAGAGACAAGAGCGAGACTGGTTTTACATCTTCATGGAGTAATGTTCTGCTCATAGCTCACAGAACACTTGCTGCATTTTTTTTGCATGTTTCCTAATTTTTCAGTCTGAATGTTCCTTATTTGTCAGCATAGAGTGCAAGTTTGACAAATATGTATTTGTCCATATTATCTTGATTCCATTATCTTTTCTGCACTACTTTTTGGATTTCCTGGTACACACCAGAATAAATTTTAAGTCATAAATAAGCCAGAACAGAGATGAAATATGATAAACATATGCAAGTTCTACCAACTTGGTACATCTAAGAGCTTCAGTTTTCTCCTGCTGAATTCCAAAAAGTAGTCAAGAAAATGGAAAGTAAATGCAAAATGATGGTTGATGAATGGGAAGATGGATGGCTGAATGGATCACCAAATGAGTACATTCATTTTACTGATGGTACTCCTGCCTGCATTATCATTTCTTTTTAGGTAAGATTTAACAGTATCTAACCTAGGCAACACCCATCAAATTCAATGCAAATAGTCCCAGTGATGTCAATGCCTAGCAATTCAGTCCCCGTGAGACCCCAGTACGCTTATAGTTAGCTCATTTTTAGATGGAGAAGCTTTTAGTTCCATCTCACCCCATAGCTCAAGACAAGTGTCCTTTGTAAGGATCGCCTCCCCAACTCTGAGGCTGCAAAGAACAGAAATGCACCAATCTGTCCAACTAACCAATGGAAGGGACCAACATTGGTCGAGACCTTTGTGGCACTGCACTGCCATGAGAGGACCTTCGCCCTGCATGCTCCACCCTTTCAGGCCGTCCTGCAGATGATGGATTACCTAAAAGCTAAAAAAAACAACAAAAGAAAAAACAGGTTTGTAAATTACATGCATGATAACATTATGGTTATATGGTTGGACATTAATCAGGTCAATCACATTTGGAAGCAAAAGCTCTAAAGGCAACTAAACTTAGTTTTTAACTCAAAGGTTAGCTGAAAAGTAAATACTGTTGCCTGGCAAACCTGCAAAAGGAAAAATGGTTCCCTGATTTATGGCAGTTTTGCAACCAGCAGTCACACATCAGAACAAAAAGAAAAGAAAAGAATAATTTTGGAAACATTCTTTTGCCTTTGTTGTTGCTGCTAAAATGACATCATAATCTCCTGAAGAGTCGTGCAACCAGTCACAAGAGTTCATGATATTGGACTGCACTGAAAAGGCAAGCTGTTTTTTGTTGTCAGCTGTATAGCTTTGACCAGTGTGCAGCATGTGAACAAGCGCATATCCTTCTGTCTTTGAGCACGCTGCTTTTCTATAATGGCTTTTGATTGTTAAAGCCTTTTAGATGTTATTGAAACAGGTAGAAGGGAATGTAGACACACTTCATCTCACATCACAGCTGTCTCCCTCTGTTCATTACCCTTGCAGAAAACATTGCTACTTTAATAATGAAATGATACTATTTTAATGCTCTCCAGAGTTCAGCATGCAGCCATGAGATTAATACAGCTTGAGGATCAATTTTAATGGGAGAAATTTTTAAGGATCATTTCAGAATAAACTGCTGGGCTAGAAGAGCAGGCAGCTGATTTCTACTGTTATGTGAAACACACTTGATCTGAGATTTCCACTCTGGACTGCTGTAGACAGGGAGGGCAAAGAACTTGTTTGAGCTTTTGGGAGCTGGGAAGCCTATGGATACATCTACAAAAGCACAGAGACTGCTAGACTAATGGACAGAAACAGAGTCAGGCAGGATCACACAGAGGCATCCTTGAAAGATGTGGAACAGCCCTGTCCTCTCTCTTTCGAAGAAGCTGTTTGCCTGCATTCTCATGCAGAGATGCAGACTGCAACTTCAAAGGCAAGAAGAGATGATCTAAAAAGGAAGTCGAAGTAGTGACAGTGCAGAGAGAAGGTAGGAAATGGAAATATGATGAAACCTGTGACTCAACAAACGTGGGTTACACTGGGGAGAGTCTTGATTGTCCACAGATGATTCAGGATAAAGAGCATATCCCAAAAATTCAGTGAGTGAGATGAACAAAAAGAATATGATGAAATGGATTCCTTGAGATGTTTAAAATAATAATTACTGATGAAATACTTTTCCAGTTAAAATGCAGTGTGTGGGGTTTTTTTTGTTTTTGTTTTTGTTTTTTAAGCAACATTGAGATGGGCAAAATAAAGTTAAACATTGTTTGGGAAAAACTGTAGTTCAGCTAACCCTTAATTAAAATTTAGATTCAGTTGTCCTTTAATAAAAGCAGCCATTATTGTAATTTTTTCTGTGGGAAAATCATTGTAAAGCAAATTAAACTGATTTCAGCATGACATAAAAGATGACTGTAAAGCAAAACCCAGAATAATAAAGAGAAATGAATGGGGAGGAAAAAAATGGGAAAAATGCAGCAGATAGGTCCAAAGGATGGACCCTAAAAATTAATTCAGGAGAAAAAAAAAAAAAAAAAAAAAAAAAACAACAAGAGAAAGAAAACTGATTTGGCAAGCAGATGTTAGAAGGAAGATTTACTTCACACACCAGAGAGTCTTCTGCATCTCTGTGGGATGACTTTGCAAGTGGACCAGCTGCCCTAGAGTCAGCCATTTTTAAGTCGTTCTTCCAGCCTCCCTGAACATCTTCATTTGACAAATGATCTGTTCTATTACATTTCTGAGTCTCATACTTTTTCTCGTAACTGGACTTGACCTGTTCACTCCTGGGCTCTACAAAGGAAGATCCCAAGTCACCAAAATCTTCTTCAATGCTGGTTTGCCTTGTTAAAGTTTTCCTGCGAGCAAGCAATGGCCTCATGCTTTTCCTGCAGGAACAATCAGCAGTGTCTGCACAACAGCTAGATGCAACATTGGCAGAAACTGAATCGCAAGTATATCTGAATGTAAAGCGAGATTCTTCTTCTTCACTTCCACAGTCTAGTCCACTGTCTGGGCTTCTTGATAAGGACCGGCTATATTTGCATCCTTTGTCATCTGCAGCAAAATCCTCCATGCCTGAAATTCTGTGCTTGGCTGGGTACCAGAAGTTGTGCTGCTGATCTTGATTGTAGGGCCTAGATGGTCTAGAGTCTCTAGCTATTGTGGATTTCTTTTTATAGGGCATACCTAAACCCTGCTTGTACAGCAGTTCAGAATATTCACCATCCTCTTCAGCTACTTCTGGAATACTGAAAAGCTTTTTACTGTGATGTATCTGCTGTGAAAAGTCAGGCTGTTCCAAAAAAGTGGCGTCAGTGGTCTTATTCTTATTGCACTCCTTAAGATTATGTAATGTTAAAAACCAGAGAGGGAACAAATAGTGTGTGGCAAAAATAAAATGGGAGGGAAAAGGGAGAAGAAAAGAAAAATAAAGACAGAATTAGTTTTAGAGCAATGGCAAACATAAGACATGCAGCTTATTAAGTGAAAAGGATGTCATGCTTTGAATGAGAATCTGTGAAAAATAAAGACGTGATTAAGAAGTTTCTGTGTGTCAGATACAACGAGAAGTCGGTACAAACAACTGAGTGATGCTCTAACAAGAACAAACCCATGCATTTAAAACAAAGCAATAGAAGCTGCATACAGATTCCAGCATGGTGAATGACAATGGCATTAAAACATGGCACTAGTGCTGAGTATGATCCTTACCCCATGACACATTGGAATTTAATCTTTCTTTGTAACCAGAACCCATATCTGAGGATGAAAATTCTGTTCTAGGAAACTTTCTTGCTTTGCACCTATTATAGTATCCTATGTAAGTATCAAATACCCCTAAATCTCCTGCCACAGGGGAGAAATTCTGCAAACATCATTAAAGAAGCTTTAAATTCCTTTGGAAAATTGTAAAAAAAATGCATCATTTTAAAAGCCTGGCTTCCAGAGGAAGAAGCCAGAGAAGCCGGCTGCCCTCTGATGCCCCTTGGTCTGGCAGTGCCCTCAAATCTCCCATCATAATCTTGCACCTGCTTGATAAAGCCAATATTTGAAAAACAGCTATTAGTAGAACTAAGTAAAGGTTTCAGTTTATACCAGAAGTGGGTAGAAACTATCCCATCTTGAATAAAATAAGCATTCTGAACACAATAATGCTTGTGACATTTTTGTGTTGTAATTACGCAAAACACATGTTGGTGGGACAGAAGAAACCTATACAGTATCTTTGGTGGACTCCAAGAAGAGACTGTAAACGTCTGACCTATCTCCATTTATAAATGTGCGTCACTCTCATGAAACTTCTATGACAAACTGCCATAGAAATATGAAAAAGTCAATAAATATGAGCAGGAATAGTTTTATCTGAGTTGAAGTACTCTTCATTTTAGAATACTCATGTCTGGTAAGTTGGCTCAGTCTTCCCTTTATCATTGATGCCCGTCTTTGTTTTAAGGAACCATCAGAGGAAATAGAAATCTCCCAATAAAGCAAGTATACATCTGCATGCAAAACATTTTCTTGTTACTTGAGGGTATCTGTTTCCTTCGGAGAAAATAATTACAGCTGAAAGTACATGGTTGGCATACTTTCAGATGCAAGAGGAACAGAAATCTGTTTACACTATGGAAAATCCAGTAAATATGCTTTTTTTGTTGTTGTTAACCAACTACTGCTGCTGAAAAGCAAAATTAGATCTCGTGAAAGAATGGGAAATTACTGAGCACTTTGGGATCAGAATCTGACCTGAAGTATGTATCCAAAAAGCCTAACAATATGATGGGCAATATTCTCCACATGAGACTGACATTCATGAGTCCTTCCCCAGGAAGCACTCACACACTGAATTCCACCTCTGCAGATTAAGCACCATACCTTCCACATACACTACTACATAAACAGAGGCATGCCAGCAGAATTCAAAATGTCTAAAATGATTTACTACACCAATTAAGGATCTGGTTAAATATCAAAATTGGCGATACTATGTAAAACTAAGGAATAGGTATAATTTCTGAAGCACGAATAGCAAGAACAGTCTAAGGGTAATTTACTTTTTCCCTAGAGGAAAGGGTCAGAGGCAGCATGCAGAAGCATTTCAGTTTCAACTTTTATGATAGCAGAAAAATTGAAACACTGATCAGTTTTGCTTTTGAAAAAGTACCCCTCTCATTCCAGACAGTGTCAGAATAAAAGGACTGAATTTACAGTACACAAAAGCAGTTACGATGCTCACAATTCTTTTATATGTGAGAAAATAGCACTGTTTTTTAGTTAAGTAACAGAATACTAGAAGAGAATCCACCTGTGGTTTTCCTTATCATTCAGGTTATCCAGCTTGCTAAGAGAACAATCTAGTGTAATTGATGTACACATAAAAAGCAAATACAGTTTACACAAACAAACATACCATGGGAAACATATATTCTGTTTTTGTAAGTTCAACGTTCTGCATATACTCTAATTGTTGTCTTTCATGATGAATATTCTTATATAGTGTTATATTCTTATATAGTGTTAAAGCAGAACTTCTGATAGCTATTTCCTGTTATCTGGTGATTCCCTAATTACCCCAAATTTCCTTCTTACAAGTGTGCTTTAAAGTCAGAGGAAGAGATGGCACTGGCACTGAAAATAGGAAAAAACTCAACTGACATGAAAAGCCTAAATTGTTCTGGGTGGATTTTTTTTTTTCCCCTATATGTATGCATGTTTATATAATCAACCCATTGTCTGAGTAGTACTTGCAATATATTTTCATATAAACAAGGGAGAAGATCCCAGATACAGAGCAAAAACTGCAACTTCCACAATTACATATAGGAAAGCAGTCAACTAGCTAAAAGACTAGATATCGAACAATGGAGAGGGGAAAAAAAAAAGAAAAGAGAAGGAACAAATTCTAGGTCTACACACCATTGTTATTTTTAATCATCGGCAAAATCCATAACTGACTGAAGAAATGCTTTGAAGAAAGAATAAGATCATGGAGGACTCTTACGGTTTCTCTGCAGCCACTCTTACCTTAAGTGCATTGTGTGAAGTCAAACTGACTCGTCGTCTTCCTCCATCCTCCAGCTGCATTTCAGAGTACAGCTCTTCCTCGTCTTCCTCCATAATATCAGACAAATCGGAACCTCTGCTGCTCTCCGTATGGTAGTCTTCACCGTGGCAATAGTGAGGCTAATCAGCAGGGTGAGAAAGAAATATCTTTAATGACAAGTTAAAATTCCTGCTGCACCACCTATGAGGACCAGAAGTATTTCCTTGGTTTGGACATGAAAGGAATAATATATATAAATGATATCATGCAGGTTACTCTTTTGTTTTAGTGAATAGAACTTTTTTATCCATTTATGATCCCATTTAATTCAAGAAATCCAGTCTCAAATCCATAGACGATCCAAAAAGATGCATTCAAAGCACCAAATCTAGCTTTAGTCTTGATCAAATTCCCATAAAGAAGTCCTTCATGCATCAGTAGACTTGCTGACCAAATTGTAAAAGCCCAAGGATAATTCACATATCATCTGTTCTTCGCAGCTGTTTGTTACATCACATAATAATTTAAAAGCGATCAGCACTTAATTATTGCAGCATCTTACCATCATTGTATAACATAGCTAGCTGATGGAATTCAAAGCTTTCATTCTGTTAAGCATTGTAGGAATGGACTGGCTACAGTTGTAATGGTCCTTTTAAACTAGTTCAAAGATTTCAAGTTCCAATTAGATGGAGCATAAAGAGGAAAAATATGTCTTACTAAATTGCTACTGTTAAACAGGTGTGGCCTTGGTTTAATTCCTGCTTAGCCAGAATGCTACATCCAACAAAACAGATCATAAACTAAACTCACTGTATTTCCAAGGATAAATTTTAATATGGAGCTGAATGTCTGCAGTAAAACATCTCAAGAATCTAATAAATGATGAGTACTAGGATACCAGAAGCTAATACGTTCCTTCCCCAAGCAATAGTAATGATAGCAACGATCAATTTCCATAGCTATATAACATGCTATACAACTATATAAACATATACATATAGCTATATAACATCAGTCAAACCCAAAAAAATCTCTACAGTAAGAAATCTCTCCAACGTGAACATGGATTTGCCCTCCTAGTACAAGAGAATTTCTCCTAATACTTTGAAGATAATGCTGGACCTAAAATGTTTGCAGGCTGTAGCCTTCAGTAGTAATTCTAGATGCCAAATCCAGCAGTGTTTTCAGTTTCCTCAGACGCAGGATATTAGAATCACAGAAAAGTACTCTGCTGCAGTTCATAATAAGTTTAGATTCTTTTTGAAATTATAAGATCAGACTACATTTTGATGCTTCACTTTCCACATCTATACTTTGTGGCTCCTGTATTACTATTTTATCTTTTTAGTGCTATAATTTCATCAGTTCCATTTCAGCAAAATCTTGGTTCTGTTTTTCAGTGAAAAGCCATATCTAATGCTTTTGTTTTTTAGGCTTCAAAGAATATAAATCTAAGGGTTCCCAGACTTTAAATGCTCATATCCAAGCTGTTTTGTATAGCTCAGTAAAGCAGACACATTCCAAATAATCTTTGGATGATCTAACGTAGTAAGTCTACTTGCAGCAGTTTTGTATGCTTACAGTAGATATACCCAAATTTGTTTAACTTGGTCAAATATGAAGATTTATACGTATGCGTATACGTATTTATTAACAGAAAAAAACTAGGTTTATCTTAGTCCCTTTACAAACTCTACACAGTTTACTTGGAGCCTTCTTAGTGAGATCACTTGTCCTGATAGAAAATCTTTGTCTCTTTGCATCTAGAACCATTTTAATTGTATATAGACATAAAGACGCATCTCACTCACGAGCACAGTTTGTAAGCATAGCATGATTGGATATATTAAAAAAATGGAAACAACTCTATGTAAAGATGACAGCAAATCAAACCCCGAAAATTTTGCTGAGTTTCACAAAATAACTTGTTTTGTAACAGGTAACTGACACGATAAAGAGACCAGGCTACTTACTTGCTTTCCAAGTTCTGATCCTTTCAAGAAATCATCAACTGAAGCCCCCCTCCTTTTGACATTAGGAGAATCATATCCATCTTCCTCATCATCTGAGTTAGCGTAGTGTGCTGCATTGCTCCTTTCACTAAAAACACTCCTCCTCTCCATCTATCAAACCAACAAAAAATGGAAAACTGTAAAGATGACTTGGTCTTGCAACCAGTGGAGAAACGGCTAAGACATTAAAACGCAAGAGCACATTTTAATATACCCATGGTTTAAAGCAATGTCAGTTTTCCTGACTAACCTTTTAGGAGACAGGCTTCCTCCCCATTTTCCCCCAGCCCCTCCCAGAAGTATTTTCTGGAAACATTTCTAGTGTAGTTATGAAGCTTCTACTGTTGGTCAAAGGTTGATCAATGCTCTGTATGGTTAAAGGCATATTTGTTGAAGATACAACAGAATTTTAGTATACAGCTTCTTCTCAAAACACTGATCTTCAGGTCTGGGAATTTATTAGATGCTCAGTAAGGCATATACTACAAAAAAAGTATTGTTGATGGAAAATTCTACAGTGAATAAAGCAAGCCCTAAAAGCTGCAAGAAAAAGTTGGTCTTTACCCTACTGCTCTCTGCAACTCGCTGTGCAGCTTCTCTTGCCATGGCTTTTGCAACAGTATTTGGGACAGGCGTGCCTTGAGGTTGAGGGAGTATTCGGTTAGGTGATGGAGATCTTCTCCCCTGAAGTGAGCTGTGAAAGTTAGGGACGGGTGGCTCAAGTGTGTGCCCATGAACAGGGGATGCTGAACGAGTCTGCTCCCATGACTCATCTATTTTTAAATGTGGTCCTAAATGTTCTTCTTTGGTTTCTGGGGCTCCGGCACTTGCTAATGGCTTAGATTTGGGAGCAGTTCTGGGGTGAGGGGATGGAGGCACCAGTAGGTCAGATGGAATGGCAGCAACAGAAGAGTCCACTGATTCCCCTTGTGCAGAGAGTGTTCGAACAGTAACTTCCTTTGCTTCAAGATTTCTTAGCCTCATTAGCTCCACCAATGTGTTCTCTGCTGTTGGAAAGATCACCTCTGCCACCTGTGTACACAAATAAGCAACATACTAGCATGAAGATAAGTTAACCTCCCTTCAACCAAACTGAAGAAGAGCCTTCAAAGTTTTAACATGGTGTGAAAGTTAGGTCTCCACAATAATTAGCATCAGTTGTCTTAATTCTTTCCAATTCATTTGTCCATAAGTTGAAATGTGTATAGAAAGGTAACTAATGATCGAATAGCACAAACAAAAGAACAAGTACTGCTAAAAAGCAAGAAAGCCTAGCACACATTGAAATACCACCACACATTTATTGCCACCTTTGCCTGCCAGCAGAAATTCCCCTAATGCAGATGTTACATGCAACACTGGAACTCACCCGTTGACCTTTCGCATAAACACCATAGCCTGTGACATTGGCACCATGGGAGGTCCCTGTTGCTGTCAGGGCTGGTGGCTTCCAGGACACCTGTATGGTTGCTTGGGTGGACCCGGCCCGGACGGTAACGTCTTGAGGTGGAGCTGGAGGACCTAAGACATGCAAGACTGGTCATCACTGAGCCTTAGACTGGAGTCTGTAGATTGACTGAGAATACTTGTGAGCCAGAAACTACAGATGTCAAAGCACTTATTTTTTCAAGAAGACAAAGTATAATTACTGAGTTACAATGTAAAAACAGAAGCCTACACTCTACATGAACTGATCTTGGGCCTTACAGCCATTAACTAAGCTGAATTTACAAGATAGTTTGTAATTGCACTTTGCTCAGGACCAATTTTTATCCCTCCAGGGTGCATAACTGCTACTTACTCTGCAAAAAAAATGTTAATAGACAAATGTGGGGGAAAAGGCACTCAGAACGACACCGTTAATGAAAAATGGCTGCAAGCGACAGCAAGTGACTTTTTGGTAGGTATCTTTGCTCTGAATGCATGTAGCATTCACAGAAGTGACTTTGGAATTTTGCTTCATGACCATCAGTGCCTCCAAGTCAAGATCCACAGGTCAGAAGCACGCTGACACTCAGGTGTGCCGGATGCAAGGCAGAACTTGAACCTCTTCAATCAGCAGCATGTTGGTGTAAAGACAACTGCATACAACATCTTTTATCTGCACTGAAGAAAAATATATATCTGCTAAGCTTTTAAGGCATTTACCATACATTAGGGAAATAGTACACCAAGTACATCCTTAATTAAAAGACATTATCAACCTACTGTTACTTTGGACAGGAACTAAAGTAAAACATTGTAGAGTTTATTAGCTCATGAATATTTCAGGCATCCTGTTCTGTTAATTTAACAGTCAAACACTGGGAAGTGTTTCACGATAAAACATTTCAGAAGCAGGTTTCAGCTGCAGACATCCCTGGGTAATAGCTGGGAGAACACAAACCTTAGAAGCTGAGGGTTTGCTTTTTCCGCTGAACAAAGCGCCTCCAATTTCTGTTCATCTACTGAGAGAGAAAGCTACAAATATTCTGCTTGCATTCACTGCTACCAAACAGATCATCATACAAGTGTAAATATCAAACAAGCCTCATCCTCCAGATACACAGGCAAACCATCATTGCTTTTCAGTGGTTTCTTATCACTGCATTTCATTCTTCAGAATAGGTGAAAATCCTTTAGCAAAGATGGAAATAAAATTCTGGTCATGTTCAGGACACTATAGGCAGAACATGAAATTTTTCCCTATAACATCCATTGCACCTAGTATATTTTTAACCAGCAAGACCAAAGCATGTAAAACTAACCTAACCCACTTTTTTCCCCAAAATAAGATTTTGATTTAGGAGTCAGTTTTGCTGACAGCCTGTACTATCTATTCAGCATAATTCTTTAGTTTACAGGAAGAAGGCATCTGATCTATTCCAGTATCTTGTCTCTGTCGGTGGCATTCACCTGTTTTTGCAGGAGAAGGCACCTTTCTTCCATCCTCTCAAACAAACAATCCCCTGAGAGTTTATTGCTACTTTTGTAGCCTGTAACAGAGATCGGTTTAATAAAATGCAATGCATCTCAACACAAAACGTCATTGCTTTAGCATGCTTCAGCAACTAGAGGGAGTTAAAGACTCTTAAGAGTTCGGCCTGAAAAAATCTCACTCTAAAGGCCTCTCCCAAACAACAAAGTCAAACAAATTTAATTCACCGTGCAGGCAGTATCTCCCAGGTCCTTCAGAATGGGTTCAAAGTTTAAAATGCTCTCCTCCTAGCAGATGCTACAATAGTATCACCACTTATCCCACTGAAATGATTGAAAACAAAACAGTAAATGCCCGAATTGAGGACATTTTTACTAAACCTATAAAATCAACAAGAACAAAAGCAGCAGAAAAACAAGCTTAATTCTCTCTCTCAATTCAACCAACTGTCCTGCATGTGTCCTTACATGTAAGTCACGCAACTCAAGAAAGAAACTAGAAATAATTCCTGTCCCCTTGCTGGAATCGAATCCCAGCAGGGAGTCAGTCAACACACTGCACAGTAGATATCATTGGAATTTCACTTGCCAGGAGTCACTTGTACTTGACTGTCTCTGCTTCACGGGCATTCAGTGCTCTGAAAGTATGAATATAAAGTAAGTCTCCTAATTGTCTTTGATTAGATGAATATTTAAGATGTTCATATTTTTTTAGGTATTACCATACACCCCAAAATTATGACATTACCCTTTCAATGTAGTACACTATTTCAGCTCTAGTCTTCAACATTACATCACAGATCTTAAACAATGGGGGAAGACTCATAATTTACCTACATCTCTAATGTAAAAGCAAGGTGGGAAAAAAAATCCCTGACTTTCGAAAACACGACCAATTCATTACCTTCACAAATTCAAACTGTATCTGTGATTACAACCACACAACCAAAACTCATCTGTATCACCACTAAATCACTGCGATCCTCTATGCTGTCTATACTGCTATCTATTACAGGAGAAGACTGGGTCATCTCTGTACAAAATGCATTTGGATACACAAATAACATACTAGAATAATAATTGTTTCTTTTCAGTGCTGTCCATGTGAATGAAAATAAATTACTACCAGAATTACTATAACCAAACAAAAACAAGTTGAGATTATTCTGATAAAACACACTCTAGCATGTGATGATGTTCTGCATGTCTTTCTCTAGTTTATCTCCCCAAAATGTACCTAGGAACAAGGAAGAGAGTAATGAAGGAGAGGGATGAGTCATTGGTACCATTAAGCAATCTCATAGTCCACAGCCTGTTCGTGAAAGTGACACTGATTACAGCATAAATGGTTGGCTAATTTATCTGGAATTTTCACAGAAACATAACTGGAGAGTTTGGGATAGGGAGAAAGATACCAAACCTGCTGGCAACGTAGAAAATTCCACAAAGGCTTCTTTTTTTTCTCGTTGTTCTAGGGGAAGCTGCCAGGGCATCTGATGGGGCTTTGCCATGACCTTCACCTTGTAGGCCATATTGGGTTTCAAATTAAAAAAATGGTACTTGTAGCTAGCAGCTTTGACAATGTCAAACTCTTCTTCATTAAGAAAAATGACATGACTGTAATTACTGTTTGTAGGGAGCCAGGACAGCTCAGCAGAAATCTGGGTTATGTTGTCCACCTTAAGATTAGAGGGGGCTACAACGACGTCCTTCCCAACTAACAAAGTGCACTGCAGTTCATCTGAGTTACCCTTGTTTGTAATGCTTTGAATTGAGATTCGGTATGTACAAGTAGAAATGTTAAGCTTTTCTATAAGAGCTTTCGTTCTGCTTCCCAAGGCTATGTTCATCCGTACTTCTTTGTCAACCAGAACATTATAGCTGTTAATGGTTCCCCATCCGGGTGGCACTACTGGTGGCTCCCAGCCCACAATGACACTTTTGGCTAGTTGTTTAATAAGGGTGATTTTTCTAGGATAAGGCACAATGTCTTCTCCAATTTCATCAATGTTCACATCCAGAGTCCCTGCACCGTTGCTGATTACGCTAGAGTCTATGTGACTTGGTGGACTTATCTCCAGGATATCTCCTTCCAAAGTAGAACCCGAATGGTTGATGAAATTCTGATCTTGTTCACTGCTTAATGTGCTCGATAAACGGGTCTCATTGTCTTGAACAAAATCCACAAAATTCGAAGGAACGAGTCCTCTCTGTCCATCTAGAAGCTCCCCTGGTGAGAAAGAAAAATGTCACTGAAGTCCGTGAGGAGCATACCTCTTGCATGTTAATGTCCTGCATTAAGAGGATAAGATAGAGGTGAAAACTGTACATGAACAGCATTTAGAGCTTGAGAAAGTAAAAATTCAGTGTAGCAAAAACCCAGAACTGCCAGTAAGCTTTCCTGTCACCTTAAATCCATCAAGAAGGAAAAGTTGGCAATATAAAATGTTTTATAATTAGCTATGCCTGCAAGGAGCGGCTTTGTTGGTACAGAAACTCTGTTAATTAACATAATGATGATAGGGCTAATTTTAGCAATTGATTTGATAGTAGATGAAGGAGAGCACAGGGAATGTGTTTGACAGTTGAACTGATTTCATTCTGCATCAATTAGCATGGATATACAGACTCAAAAAACTACCTTCATAAAAGCCATCTTCATCCATATCTCCATACACATAAAGGTACTTTCCTGCCGTAAGAGGGAGCTCTGCTTCTGGATTTTCATTTGGTCCATCAAAAGGGTTGTAGCTGCAAAGAAGTACAGATGAAAAACATGCATGTATACCTTCAGCCCCCCACATAACTGGATTCTAATGTGAAAAAGGTGTACAGTTCTAAGGCTACCTTAGATGGTAATTCAGTCTTTTTTT
>PPHD01013495.1:0-17284 GCA_002909625.1 Bambusicola thoracicus | reverse complement strand
GGGAAGGGACCTCCGGGTGCCTCCAGTGCCACCCGACGGCAGCAGGGACACCCAGAGCACGGGGCCAGGACCGCGTCCACGTGGGTTTGGAGATCTTCAAGGAGAAGAGTCCACAGCTTCCCTAGGTCCCCGCGTTCCCCCTTCCCGGGCCGCACAGCACAGCATTGCTGCCTGATGGGACCTCCATCGCCCCGGTTCGTGCCCAGCGCTCCCGTTCCCACCACCGAGCAGACCCTGGCTCCACACTTACAGCCACGGGTGGGCTCCCCGAGCCGCCTCCTCTCCGAGCCGCTCCGCACAGCTCCGGGCACAGCTCCCGGCCCGCCCCCGTGGCTCCCCCCGGCAGCCGCGCATGACCCCAGCCCCGGGCTGCGCCCACCCGGCCCCAGCAGCGCCGAGCAGGCCTGGCCCCCCGCGCACCTTCCAGCTCGGCCAGCACCTCCAGCTCGGCGGCGAACCGCTCGGTGAAGTCATCCTCGTCCCCGGGGCTCTCCATGGGCCGCGCCGCGCACCGGAGCCACCCCGCGAGCCCGAGCTTCCGCCCGCCGCGCCGATCGAAAGGGCCAACTCTGATTGGCTGCGGGGCGCGGCTCGGCGAGCTGCGTGCGCGCTGATTGGATGAGAGGAGAAGGTCAGCAAGCGGTGGACGCGTTGATTGGCTGCGGGACGATCCGCGGCTGGCGCCGAGGTGACGCGTTGCGGCCGCTCCGCTCCGCCCGGCGGGGCCGGGGTTGGGGCCGCGCCGCAGGTGGGCCGGGAGCGGGGCCGGGAAGTGGGGCTCCGGGAGGGCTGCGCGGGGCCGTAGGAGCGAGCAATGCGGGGCTGCGATGCGCGGTCAGCCCCGGCCCGCCCGGCCCCAGCCCCGCCGCTGTCCCCGCAGGGCGCTCGCCATGGAGCCGGGCACCATCGACAACCTCTGCATCCTGTACCAGAGCTCCGACTTCATCGTGGTCAACAAGCACTGGGACATCCGCATCGACAGCAAGATGTGGTACGAGACGCTGACCCTGCAGAGCCAGCTGAAGCACCGCTTCCCCGAGCTGGCTGACCCCGACACGTACTACGGTTTCAGGTGAGCCCCGGGCCGCGGGCGGGGCCGCGCATCGGTGGCCGAGCGGCCGCGGTGCTCCCGCACGTCCCTCTGCCCCAGGTTCTGCCACCAGCTCGACTTCTCCACCAGCGGGGCCCTCTGCGTCGCGCTCAACAAAGCGGCGGCGGGAAGCGCCTACAAGTGCTTCAAGGACCGCCTGGTGACCAAAGCCTACCTGGCCCTGGTGAGCTCAGCGCTACCCCTACAAGCTGGGGGGTGAAAGGGATTGAGCAGTTTGAGGGAGTACTGGTGGGTGGCAGCTGGACGTGAGCCAGCAGTGCGCGCTCTCAGCCCAGAAAGCCAACCGTACTCTGGGCTGCACCCAACGCAGCATGGCCAGCAGGGCGAGTGAGTGGTGCTGCCCCTCTGCTGTGTGCTGTGAGAGCTCATCTGCAGCGCTGCGTCCAGATGTGGAGTGTTCCGTGCAGGAGAGATATGGACCTGTTGGAGCACAGCCAGAAGGGGGCCACAAAAATGGTCCCGGGGATGGAACACCTCCCCTACAAGTTGGTTTTGCTGAGGGCGGTGAGGAATGGCACAGGGTGCACAGAGAGGTGGCGGTGTCCCATCCCTGCACACACCCACAGTCAGGCTGGATGGGGCTCTGAGCACTGATGGAGCTGTGGGTGTCTCTGCTCAGTGCAGGGAGTGGGACCAGACAGCTTTTAGAGGTCCCTTCCAACTCAAACCATTCTATGGCTCTGTGATCCCAGCATCTCCTGCTTCTGGATGTCTCAACCTCTGCTTTCTCATCCCTACGCTGAGCAGCAGGCAGTGGGCCTGGGCTTGCCCCGCAATGCAGTTTTGTCTCCTGTCTTTGTAGGTGAGGGGCCACGTTGACCAGAGCCGTATAACGATCCACTATGCCATTGGAAAGAACACAGCAGAGGGCATGACCCACATGATGTGCATCGAGAGCACAGAGGGTGAGCAGCACACACACCCTGCTTGAACCCAGGGAGTTGGGCAGGGCTGACCCCTGGATCTTGTTGCAGGCTGTGAAAACCCCAAGCCGTGCCAGTCGGAGCTGATTGTGCTCGAGCACGGATCCTATAGTGGAGATCCTGTGACCAAAGTACTGCTGCAGCCACTGACAGGTGGGGCTCTGGGGGGGCTCACGTGGTGCATGTGTCCGTAGCGCAGGGTGGGATCTGTGCTTACAGCCCTGGGTACTGGTGGTGCAAAGCAGCCCAGGAGGGGCTGACTGAAGCTGAGCTCATATACTTGAGTTCTCCAATTGGAGGGACACCAATTAGAGGATGCCAAGGGGGGATTTGGTGACACCCTGTAGCCCCAGTTCCTGCTCCCCCTCCCCCAGGACGCACCCATCAGCTCCGAGTTCACTGCAGTGCCATCGGCCACCCCATCGTGGGGGACTTTACGTACAGCCACAAGAAGGACAGCGGTCCATACCGGATGATGCTGCACGCCTACTACCTGCGCATCCCCACCAGCAAGGAGCTCATCGAGGTCTGCGCACCCGACCCCTTTGTTACAGCCATGGATGGCAACTGGGTGCCGCAACGCACTGTGCACCGCCTGGACGAGACCATCCAGGAGCTGAAGGACAAGGCAGTGCAGAAGAGGGACGTGGGGCAAAGCCAGCAAGCCGTGCCTGGGGACAAAGGAGAAGAAGCACTGAGCAAAGCCAAGAGCCCGGAGCTGGAGGAACAGCGTGTGCAGTGCGAGCAGTGGTTGGCCGAGTGGGCCCTGGAGTGAGCACTGGCCATGTCCACGCGTTCCCAACCCTTTGCTCCATCGTCGTCTGATGGGTTCTGGCAGCCTACCCCCAGAGCCCAGCACCAACTCCAACTCCACACTTTCCATAGGTTGTGGTTTCCCTCACCTCTGGGTCTGGGATTAGGCAGATCTTAGCAGCAATTAGGATCGGTTTCTTTTCTTACCGTGCCCATCGCCCATCTGGCCACCGGATGCCCCTTTCCTAATTGTGTGCCACAGCAGCAGTCAGTGTGCCACGCACCAGCTTAGAGTGACCCTGGAGCTTTGCATCCCTGCGCCGGGGCAGTGCGGCTGTGCCATCAGTGTGCTGGATGCACCCACAGTCCCACAGCACTCAGGTGCTCAGTGTGCCCTCCGTGGGCTCTGTGCCCACTGCTCCATCCCACTGCAGTCCCCAGTGCAGGAGGTGAGATGTCCCCTCCTTGCTTATTGCCCATGAGCTGGGACTGCGGCACGGCCTCGCCACCCACCTATGTGTTTTTAAAGGTTTGTTGAAGATGAGTAAGTTGATATGAAGAGATTTTAAAGCTTTTTTTCAGATTTCTATGGAACGAATCTTGTCTTTTAGCAGTTCTGATGGTCCCAGAGATGCACGTATTTTTAGTACTTACCTTGTATTAAAGCAGCCAGCATCCCCACGCTTTTTCTAATAGATTCTCCTTTCTACTAGCATTCCCTTTTTTCCTGGGTGTGGAGGCAGCTCCTGCTGAGATGGATCAGAGGACAGATGGGGGTGGTGGGGGAGCAGGGCTGGCTCCTCCCCACCAGGGCTCATCCCCACCTCCAGGTGTGCCTGGGGAGGCCAGGCAGCCGCAGGCACTCCTGAAGCTGTAAATTAACAACACTGAGTGTTTGCCAAAGAATTAATGTCAGGGATGTGCCCGGGAGGGCTGGAAGGTTACGGGTGACA
Organism: Bambusicola thoracicus; assembly: GCA_002909625.1. Lineage (NCBI taxonomy): Eukaryota > Metazoa > Chordata > Aves > Galliformes > Phasianidae > Bambusicola > Bambusicola thoracicus. The sequence continues at coordinate 13,544 of PPHD01013495.1, read as the reverse complement.
TTTGCTGCATCAGAGCTGGGATGCGCCCATCCGTGCAGGAACATCCCCATGCCAATGGTGGCTGCAGCCACACACTGGGGGACACTGTGCCCTCAGCAGCAATGGCAGCATGGGGACACTGTGCCATGGGGACGGTCACGGCCGGAGCACCGCGTCCTGCAATCCCGCACTGTGTTGCACTTTGAGTGATATCGCAGGAGCCAGCCCTAAAGCTATTGCTGCCCACATCGCCTCCACGCGGCGTTCACTGCATTTTGTGTAGATCCACTTTGTGCACGTGAAGCATGGGGGGAGTCATGTTTGGGTATATGTGTGTTCCGTGGTCTTCTGTACCCCTGGTAATAACCCTTATTTATTGTGTATTTGTGGGCATCGCCATAGTAAACCATCTCCTCCTGATGCTCTTCTTCTGTGGTTCTTCCTTCACTCAGCGTTGCACCGGACCACCCCCAACCACTGAGGGGTCAATGCAATGCCACGTACTGGGGCTGGTAGGAATGAGCCCGGACCGGCCCAGCAGGACAGCCCCACACTCCAACTCGGCCAACCCAACCTGTTGTGTCATCATCACACTCTCATCCAGCTGAAACCCCACAGCTGAAACCAGCAGGGTCATCCGCCCCACAGCCGTCCCGCTCGGTGACCCCGTGCTGGTAACGATGGTTTGTGGGGCAGTTGGGGCAGATGCCACAGCCCAGCCCTTCCCCAGACCTCGGTCACCCCTCACCTGCCCCATGCTGTGTCCCCATAGGGTTCATGGTCCTCTCTTGCGCGGTTCTGCCCTGGGGACATTTTCCATCCCCATTAACCTGGATTCCACCCCATTCATACTTGCCTTGACATTGGCATTGGTTGAGCCCCGAGGTCCCCGAGGCCATGGGGTGGGGGAGGGTTGGGGCTTCAGGTGTCACCACAACACTGTGTCCCCTCTGTGCTCACGCCTTCAGGGGGCTCAGCCCCTCTCCTCCCCTGACAGCACTGCACCAAAGCCATACCTCGGTGTCAGCCAGAGGGCAGTGACAGTGCCAGCGGCTGGGACTGTTCCAAAACAAAGCAGCAGAGGTGGAGAGAAAATTCCTTCAAATTCCTGCAGAGTTCAGAGCTCTCCGATGAGGACGGGCAGGAGCCGTGCAGCCCTGCACTGTGGTGGTAGGAACAAGAATCGTTTCTTCATGTCGCTTTAACACCATTGCTGAGGTTGGCATAGCTGGATAAACAAAGAACAAAGGGTTTGCGTGCATCCTTCGGCCTGTGAGGTTTTAGGGTTACACAGCAGCTGCCCAGGAACATCCCCACAGCTGGGTGGCATGCAGCATCCCCATCTCATTGCCCACCAATGTGCAAAGGACCCCCAGAAAACACCAGGGGCCGCCTCCTGTGATGGGCCCCGAGGCAGTTTTGGGGCTGGGTGTGAGCTCTGAGTAGGGTACCCACAGCTCCCACCCCTCAGTGGCACCCCAAAACAAGGGCAAGGGGCTGGCAGAGCTCCCACCTTGCTGCCCCCAGCTCTCTCCTGCCAGGGCTCAGCATAAGGCACACAGCACACATTGGGTTCCCAGCACTGTCATCACCCTCTGGGTTTGTGCTGCATCCCCTTGGCCTCGCTCCCTTATTTTTAAAGCCTTTTTCTCCCAGTATGTGCTGGATGGCATCACAACAGGTGCTCACAAAACCCTAAGGAAGGAAACAGACTGCCCATGAGATGCACTCCCAGGTCACTCAAAGGGCTCTCACTGAGGCTGCAGAACCAGCGGCTGTCACTCGCTGGCCTCCAAGTTCAAAGTGACCCTTTACATTAAAAAAAAAAAAGAGAGAGAGAGAGACTTTACAAAACAGGGTTGAGAAACTGCTTCCGTCACACCCCGTCCTGCAGCCCCATCCCCACCCCACACAGATAAGGGCTGCGCTGCTCCGCTCCCGCTGTTCATCCCTGGCTGCGGGCGGCTGCAGGTGCAGGTGGGTGACAAAGCCCTGGGCAGAGGGTGGCCAGGGCTGGGTGAGATGGTGGACCGGGATGGGATTTAGTGGGGAATTGATCTGCAATGACCCCAATTGTTCTGCATGGTGCCGATATGGGTTCTGGAGTAAGGGTTTATTTTCTAGGGGAGGTTATAGCGGAGGGGTTGGGGTACAGCCCTTGTGGGGCTGCTCTCCATTCTATTGGTGTGCATTCTATTGGGTCTCATTGCTGAGAGAAGAACTCATCGCAGAGCTTATGTTACCAGTGGGCACAAAGTGAAGCCTGTCCTCTGCTCTGCAGGGCTCAGCACCCTGCGTGGGCAGCACAAGGCTCAGCTCCAGTCCCAGCAGTGCACGGAGGCACCCAGCACCAGGACCCCCAGCACAGGCAGCATGGTGTGGGCAGCCCCTGCCCTCCGTGAGTCCCTCTGCCCTCAGACCTGTTCCCAGCCCACATTTGGCACTGTGCTCGGAATGGGCATATGCACTTCTCCCAGCTTCAGGGGCATCGCTGCTCTCCCTCTAAGCTCATCTCCATGGTGTCCAGGTTGGGCTGCAGGGTGGTTAAGGGCTCTGCTCTCTTCACACAGCATTCACCAGCATTTACCAAACGTTATTCAATTGACAAAGAAAACTTCCTCAGCTTGAAGCTGGATCTGCTCCAGCACAGCCCGTATGCACACTGCTGACCTTTTCACAACGCCATCTCATTTTGTTGCAGGATTTCCTGTTGCCCTCATGCAGGCAGCATTGGTGAGTCACTGTGCACTGCTAAACGGCTCCAAACCAAGAAGGCTGTAAGCAGAGTTTGGGGATGATGTCCACCTGCCCTCTTCCAGCTACATGTTAGGAACAATCTCATCTCTGAAAGAGCAGTCAGACACTGGCACTGCTGCCCAGGGAAGTGGTGGGGTCACCATCCCTGGAGGTGCTCAAGAACTGTGGAGATGTGGCACTGAGGGACGTGGGTTGGTGGGCATGGCGGGATGGGTTGGGGTTGGGCTTGGGATGCAAGAAGCCTTTTCCAACCTGAATGATTCTATGATCCCATAATTCCCCCGCAGGCCGCTCTCCTCCTCGGTGCTGCCCTTGCTGCCACGGAGCCATATGCTGAGTGAGTGTCGACCCCAGCACAGGGTGCAGAGGTGGTGTTTGCTTTGGGTGTTGTGTTTGTTCCTATGTGCATCATAATCTTTGCGTCTGGCACTGGGATGGGGAAGATTTGGAGCCTGGCACAGCCAGTTCTGGTGCCAAGTTGGGTTTCAGCCTTACCCTCTTTTGTCATAGCACAAACAAAACAAAAATTCTCTTTTTATGAGGCTGGCACAGATACAGCGGGACATTCCCCTGAGTCAAAATCTGGGCTCCACTGGCTTCTGTCTTACTCAGGGCATTACCATAGTAGCTGGAGCATTGCCACTGCCCTAGGACACGTTTGTGTCTGCATTCTGCCATGCTTCCTTTGTCACCCATCTCTTTGTCATCCATCTCTTTTGTCACAGCCTCGGAGTGCTGGCATGCACCATGGAGCCAGGCACCATCACTGCTTTGTACCCCAGCATTCTGGAGCACCTGAAGCTCTGCCCCGTGCTGACAGGTGCCCAGCAGGATGCTGTCAATGCTGTGCTCCTCAGAGGCAGTACAGTCTATGGGTAAGGAGCCCCGTGGAGGGCAGGAGAGGAGGCGTTTCCTCTAGGATGCTGAGCTGTGTTTTTTGCAGACATCCTTCAGGCTGGAATTTGGAGACTCTGCAACATTTGGGGCCACTCGCACTGGCTTTGAACCAGACCACGCTGAGCTTGGTGGACAAGGTGAGCCAACCCTAAATGGCCCGTATGGCAGGCCAGCCCACAGACATGGGACCCAGCACCCTCAGGACCCCAGATTCCTCTGCCCTCTCTGGCAGGCAACACTGGAGGCATTCGCCAGGAGCATCGCAGCCACCTACAGCACCCAGGGATGGGTGCAGCGGGAGCAGTCCCTGACCCTACTGACAGCCATGGCAGCAGCATCGCACCCCCGGCTGAAGCGGAGCGCAGACCATGAGATGCCATCCCCAAATGCACCCTCCCCAACTGCAGGCTGCATGCAGGAGCCCATCACCGCCCGTGTGCTCTCTGAGAGCCTCCTGCTCTTCGACTATGACAGCACTGAGCAGTTCTACCTCTGCCTGACCGACAGCGTTCTGCAAACAGACCTGAAGCATGTGCTGGAGCAGCCACTCACCAACGAGTATCTCCGGGTGCTGAAAAAAAGGCTGCAGGAGGTAAGGGGTGAACCAGGGCACGAGCAGCGGTGCAACTACTTGGGACATGGAAGCCACCTCTTATTTTAATATAGACAAAATGAGCATCCCTGCCTTCCCCACCCCTCTTTGCTGAGTGCAGGTGTACCCCGCGGGGATACCAGATGCCCAGCTCCGGTGGCTGGGGCCCCTGGCCCAACTCTACACGGTGCAAGAGCTCAGCCAGTGGCAGGTGACCTCAGCGGACACACTCTGCGCCCTGCTCAACCCCTCAAATGGCAAATGGAGCAGCGCCCAGGTACCCAAAGGGCACAGGGACAGATGCTGGAGAGCCCAAGCTGGGGCTGTTCCATGCTCATGTCCATGCCCAGCTCCCGTAGGAGCTCACCCACCCATCTCCTGGAGCCCAAGGCACAGGGGTTTTGCAGTGCACGTGTATTTCTGCCAAATGCATTTTCCTCCTCTCTAAGCACACAATGCATGAATCGTGTTTTCCAGAAGCAGCAGCTGATTGCAAGGTTCCTGGAGCTGGGGGGCAACTTAACGGGGCCCTTGCTTCAGCAAATTGGTGGGATTTTCCTGTGTGACCTGAACGAGGAGCAGATTGAGAAAATAACTCCAGAAGCAATTGGGTAAAACACTCTATAGGGATGGTCATCCATCCTGCAAGGTGCCTGGGGTCATGGGAAGAGAGCAGGGGATGGCAGGTCCACCTGGCTCTGCAATGGCCGTGTCCCACCCCGAGCCACCAGTGACACGGGTGGGAGATAAATCACACATCCCCTTGGCCATTGGAAGGGCTTTGGGTGGCATCCCCTGCTCTGACCTCTGAACCTCCCTCCCCTCAGGAGTGCTGGAGAACTGAACATTTCCTCCTGCTCTCAAAGCAAAAAGGACCAATTCTACAGCAAAGCCCAGCAAGCCTTTGCCAGCCAGGCCGGCACCAAGGTGTATTACCTCCAGATGCGGCCATACCTGGGTAGGTGCTTCAGCCTTCACTTCCTGTAGAGATGTCTTTCTTGGCTGGAAGGCTGGCCATAGTCAAGAGCCATCCAACAGTCACTGAATCCCTCTCTCAGTGCTGTGAGCATTTGCATGAGCTCAGATGCTCTGGGTGCTTTCTTCAAGGTGGAGCTCCAGCAGAGGACCTGAAGGACTTGGCTGAAATTGGCGTTGACATGGACATTGACACCTTTCTTGCCCTAAATCCCAATGAACTGCAGGTATGTTCTTGCTGTGCTGTGTGCTGGTGGTATTTCCATGGCAGGGGAGCTGGAACTAGCTGATCTTTGTGGTCCCTTGCAACCCAAGCCATTCCAACATTCTAAGTTGAGGGTTGAGCTGTAGGTTCAAGGCTTCAAGTGCCATCAGATCACCAAATCTCTACTTCTAACCTCTTAAAATTTTCTTTTGTAAGTTATTACTAGCTCTGCATTCCCCTTAGAAAAGCATTTTCAGGCAGTGCCAGCTATGGGCCTGACCAAAGCTGTTGTACGTGTATTGCAGAAACTCAGTGTTCTGGATGTCAAAAATTTGCTGGGGGCAAACATCCAACAGCTGAAGGGAGCTGAGAATCAGACTGCTGTGATGTGCTGGGTCAAGAAACAGTCCCAACAAGAACTGGACCAAATCCTGGGAATCGGCCTGCAAGGGGGGATGCAGGAGCCTCCCTCCACTATCCCCACAACCACCCCTCCCCCTCTCACTGCTGCCCCTTCCCCTGTAGCCACCAGCAGCCACCCCACTAATCCAAACACCAGCCCCGGTGCCCCTACCCCAAATGCTGCAAGCCCAACCTTCCCACACACCGCCCAGCCCAGCACTGCTGTCACCACTGTCACCTCCACCCCAGCCCCTAGCTCTGTCACCCCATGCTCCATCCACCAGCCCACCACCTCCAAGTCCCCTGCTGCCACCTTCCTCACCACCATCCTCACTGCTGTCAGCCCCAAGGCCACCTCTCCCAGCTCTGTCCCACCCCCAGCTGTCACACGCAGTGCCACCACCGGCACTGATGTTCCCAATCCCATGGGCACCATCCGCAACACTGAGACCCCACTGGTGTCCCCAGCACCGGGAGGTACCACTGGCCCAGCTCCTGCCCCCTGTAACTCCACCACCCCGAGCTCCCCCTGTGCCCTTGTCCCAAAGCCCACTTCTGTGCCTGCTGTCACCACAGCCACAGAAATGAACCCCCTCTCCCACAAGCCCACCACTTCACTTCCCAACATCACTGCCTCCACCCAAAGTATCAGCTCCTCCACGATCACGACTACAGCGGTCACTTGCAAGACTGGTGTCCCCCCAGCACCTCTTGGCCCCTCTTCTACCACTTCCAGCAAAGAGATCACCAAGAAAGCACCAGTAGATGTGCCAGAGACACCAAAACCCCCACCTGGTGGATACATCAACCTGCAACCTGAACCTGGTAAGGTTTGTGTGTTGGGAATTGGGAAAGGCTTAGGAGCCAGCATGGGGGCAAAAGTCTTCACCAACAAGCAGCAGCTGATCTGCCTTTTTCCTGGCCAGATTCAGTACTGGCATGCTGCTATCCACAAGAAACCTCAAGTAGTTACAGCATGTCAGTTTGCAATGCATCTGCATAGGGCCTGACAGCAGCTGTTCTGCAGCATGCTGCCTTCAGATCCTGCAAGTCTAGCAAGGTATAGCTTACAGTGCCTCATCACACTCTGAGTGCACAGCAGCTCTCATCCACTCTGCAAAGAAGCTGGAATACACCCATCAATGCCAGTGCATTGCACTGTTTTGCACAAAGCAAAGACCTAAGATTTCCATATTTTAGCTGCACATGGTGCTTTTGGATAGGCAGTGCTGTGAAAGCCCTAAAGTCTGACGTTCTGTATCCCAACAGAGCTACACCCATACCTTTACTGACTCAGGTTTACTTCTGCACTAGCAAAAATAAGAGCAGACTCAGCTCTCCTGACTGTGATACAAGGTGATTTTTGTAGACAGGATGCAGAGCAGTGTCTGAAGGTGCAGGACCTGGCCAATGTCACACACACAGACCCCTGGGGTATCCAAACCCCCAAGCAACTCTCCTGCCCAAACTGCACAAGTGCTGTTTGTACGGATAACTCAATCCTTTCTCATCTCTGTTCTCCATCCAGGATCAGGATCCAGGGTGTCCTCATGCTTACTCCACATACTGACCACAGCCGTAGGAATATCACTGCTGCAAGGACTTCTCTGACACTGCACCTCCAGCACTGCGCTCCCCAAATCCCTCCTCCCACATTCATCATCCTGCAAAACGATGCTGGCAAATTTCTGGCTGAAAAGTAGAAACCCAGGGAAGGAGAAGAGTTTGTCCTTTAGATTCCAGCAAGGAATGCTCATTTCATTTTGAGTCTGGAAAGTGAAATGAGGACAGATAATTTTCCATCCCAAAGCAGCCCAGCAGGTACTTCACTAGCTAGCTGCTCCAGACAATTATCAGTTAATATTGGCTGATCCAGCACTACTTCAATGCTGACAGTGGGCACAGTTCTGCCAGCTTTATTCACACCGGGAGCTATTTTGCTTCCAAGCAGTCCCACAGTTAAAAAACAGTGGGAAAACTCAGGGACTCAAACTGCTGGCCACTGCAAGAGAGGTGGAACAGGGCCCAGAAATGCAGCCTGCAAACTCAGCCAGAAATCCACTAAATTGCATTTAATTTGCTTCATGAACTTAAGAGAATTGTCACCAACATTTGTTCAAACTACACTAAGCCTCATTAGGAAGACAAATTGAAGGTAGTTTATTTTGATTGCTGTTGCAATTATATATAATAAAACAATCAACTATTTTTTTCCTAATCAAGCATGTTCTTGTATGCCTTTGGTGCTTTGGAGTTTTTCTGACTAACAAATCTTGATAGATTCCCCTTCCTTTGCCCTGCCTTCCTTCTATCTTCTCACATAGAGGCTTTTTTTTTTTGGACAGCAATCCCCAAGAAGCAAAAAAATATGTTGAAAGTCCTATACAAAGCTCTTATACAGTTCCCATGAGGAAGCTGAGAACAGCTCCAGCCCTTATGTTGGAATAGTCAACGCCAAAGAAAACCAGCAGACACGTCTGAGGTCCCTGGCCATTTAATTTGATCTAGTACCCACAACCACTGCAGTGCATGCAGTGTGAATGAAGACAACAGCACCTCTCACCCCCTGGCCCAGCTGTCCCCAGCAGGCTCTGAGCAGGTCGCACACTGGTCCATCTCATCGTGCTGTATCCAAGGGAAGATTTTCAAGACAAGACCAACACCATCAGGAAACTCAGAAGCAGAGCAGGCAGGAGGTGGAGCATCGTGGCCACGGTACCAAGAGGGGCTGAGGATGGTGCTAGAGGAAAAAGAGGGCATCAGTGCAAAGAAACCAACAATTGAACCATTCCTCCATGGGGAAAAGATCCTCTTCTGCAACATCCAGAGAAGATCTCTGGCATTTTGACTAGGGCTCTCTAACCAGCACCCAGCCATCCTTAATCGAATCATCAAGTCAAAGCCCAAATCCAATGCACAGTAGAGCAGGTTGCTGTAGAAGTGCTCATTCAATCGAGATGCTCAGCTAACATGGATGCTTTCAGTGAGATTACAGGACTGCTCCTCATCTTGGACTTAGAAATTGCTGCAAGGCTTAAGGTTCCTCTGCAGAACTGGATTTGCTGCCTCTCCATGCTGGGAGGTAAAGGGTGCAGGTGAGCACTACCCAATTCATTTTAGGGGGTCTAGGTGGATAGGCAGTGGCAAATGCCAGTGAAAGGGATCTCCAATGGCCCAGACCAACAGTCTTTCCTATCTGACATATGAGCAGGCAGCAGAACTTTCTAAGGCCTTGGCACAAGCATGGCTGAGAGCCTGGTGTGCTCAGTTCTCTTTTACAGGCAACCAAAAGCACCTCACTTCCACAAGGCAATTATTCTCCTCACTGTAACCCAAAAATAAATACTTAAAGCATAAAATCAGTAGCCCTAACACACTACATACGCTGAAACTTTGGCGTGACTATGTTCATATAGCCTTCTTGTGTTCCCCCTGTGAACCCAACACCCAGCTTATCCAGCTCTGTTTGCTTCTGTCTTCGGGCCCATTCCTGGATGGGAGACTTGTTCCGCCAATTTGACAGATCACGTAGATTTATCCCCAGCAAGGCCTTAACCTCAGCAGGCGTCAGGCTCTAGGAGAAATCAAACAAGACTTGCAGATGTAAATGCAGGAATGACCATACTCCCCCTCTAGTCAAGGATCTGATGAGGTCTCTGTTAGCAGAAGTGTTCAGAACAACAAACTTGTGGTGAGCGGTTCCAGTTGGAACAAACCTTACCTTAGGTTTGGGGAATGAACACAATGATTCCTGAAAGCTGATTTCTGTTGTCTTGTCATGACATGTCTCATTGACCCATGTAGGGTCCCCAGTCCCTGCTCAGGTTACAAGGCTTTCTTCCAAAACTGATTATATTACTGCTAACACTCCCCTTAGAAGGTTTGCACTGTAGCCTTGTGGAGACCTCCTCCTACTGCTACAAGAGCTTGGTCTAAAGAAATTCCCCAGTAAGACTGGGTGAGCATCCACAGATGACTCCAAATTAAACTTCTAGAGAAGTTTCAGGTTGGTTTTCCACTTTCCATTAGTCAACCATCACTGTGAATTTGATGGAACAACTCCTGGTTTACAATAGACAACATGACCAAAAGCAACCACTTTGTATGGCAGAAACACAAGGAGGTGAACAATGTCAACATTCAGCTTACCATCAAAGCATCTCTTCTCAAATTCACCAGCGTATTAATATTCATGTTCACATTGTCCTTGCTCAGAGCTCTGAGATCCTCACTAGGAGCACCTCCTGCGACCAAAAAGAGAAGGTTTTACTCAATGCATGCAGATCAGCCCTCACACAAATGAGCGGTGTTGTGTATCTGTAAAGGTTGGAGCATAAACGATGTCTTCTAAATTTATTAGGCCTGGACTGCTAACAGAGTGAGTTCCAAATGAAAAAAAAAAAAATAGTTCCTTTAGCTGCAGGGTTTTATGATGTTGGCCATCAAACCAATCTGCACCAGTGGCCAGATAGAGTGGGTAAGAAGAGGTTCCACAAGGCTGTGAATAAATTAATGGGTTAACGGGGAAAATCTATGTTTTGTGACATGGGGAATGGCTGTGAGATAAGCACTAAGCATTGGCAGCTGGATTTCCAAGGCACCTAGCAGATCTTACCCATCCCAGAAACCCCAACTCTGAATATTCCTGTGATAGCCGGACAGTCAGTTAAGGGAATTTTAAGTCAGGTACAGATTCTTCCAAGAATATTTTATGCCATCTACAAGTTGGAGGAAGATGCAAACCTTCCAGAACTTCTAACAGCTTAGCTTCGAAGATTCCCAGATCTTAAGACAGCATTTGTTCCTCTTTCCCTGTAACATACTGCTATTTTACATACCCAGGTAAGGCTCAATAAGCGTATAGTAGGAACGTAAATAGCGGTGGTCGGAGAAAGCACGTTTTGCTTTTACATACAGGATGTCTTTTGTAAGCTGTGAACAGGCTGAAGGATCCAGGGATGCCAGTCTGCCAAAAGAAAAACAAAAAGATGATGATGATTATTTAGGAAAAGTTTTGATTATTTTCAACTTGAATAAATCCCAAGCTCTTCCCAGTAGACAGATGAGAGAAGCTCAGTGAAGAAACTAATGTCTCAGTTGCCTGCTCAAAATGATGCGTTTTCTCAGTTATGATGGCTGTGATGGTGCAATGTTAAGTTTGTGTTTACAAAGATGTAGTTATGTAATTAACTTTATTTAGCAGTCTTTCAGAATCAACTCTGTTTTGCCTCCAAATAAAAGCATGCATGCAGACCATATTGGTTGTCACCTGAGGTGCAATACAAAGAATTTGATTGCAAATCTGAGCCCTTCCTGGCAGAGTGGAGAACAACAGGCTTTTAAGCCTGGGCAGAGAACACGTACTAAGTTGCTCCCTAGAATTCCTTTTACTGCATGGAGAGAAAGTAAACTGCCCTTGCTGATGGCGAATGTACTTCTACAAGAAGCTGAGAGCATTGCAATGTTTGACTCACTTCAGGCTGTTGGGGTCTATCATATTCAGCAAGGTTGCATTCAGAATGCACAAGTATTTTGTATTAATTGCATTCAGTGCAGTGGCATTCAAGGGATTTCCCAAGGCAACATATCGACTGATCACAGCAGCAGCCTAGAAACACAATGTTTTCAACAGTTAGCTTCATTCACGGTTTCATCTTTAAAAGAAAAACAAATGTGATAATCACAAAAATAAAACCAAGTCATTTTAAATCTACTTGTTTGGACCTCGAGGATGGGCCAATTATCTTAAGAAGCCACTAAGTTGGTTCTAAACCAGCAGCTCCAAAAACCAGGAAGCAAACCTGGGCAGGAAAGCAAACCCAAATCCCCACCTGATCATTTTGGAGGTCAAGCTGTAGCAAGGCAGCCAGCATGTCAGCTGAAGTTATCTTCCATTTGCTAACATCCTCCGCGGTGATTAAAGAAGCAAGGCGGCCCAGTCTGGGGAGCAGACTCTCAGGATATCCATCAGGATATGTCTGTGGAAAGACAGTTGGAATTGCTAGGAACACTTGTTGTCATGCCTGTGTTCTCTGCAAGATTAATGTGGAAAAGCCATAAAGGTCTCTGCAAGGAATGAAAACAAAAGCCAGTGAGATTTAATCATTTTTCTGCATGAAAGCTGAGGGAAGCGGTCTCCAGTGAGGGAAGAAAACCTGCAGCAATGTGAATTGATTTCAGTGAGGACCTGGAGCAGAAGAATGCCTTGCAGTGGTGAAGGCCAACCAAACACTGGGCTACCTGAGCAGCAGCACAGCCTGCAGGTCAAGGCAAGTGATTATTCCCCTCCGTTTGGCTCTTGCAAGACCTCATTTAAGTACTACAAACAGTGCTGGGTTCCCTGATAGAATACTTTGTCAAAGTCTAGCAAACACCAGGAAGTCTAGCAGCGGTCTATGCTGGCTGAAGGGCTGGAGGCACAGCATAGGAAGTGCAGTAGTGGGGCTGAGGGAATTGGGTTTTTCAATCTGAACAAGAGAAGGCTAGAAGAGGGTTTTATTACTGTCTTTACCTTCTGGGAGACTAAGAGGAGGACGGAGCCACACTCTTCTCAGAGATGCACAGCAAAAGGATAAGGGCCAAGATGCAGTGAAAATTCTGATTAGGTATTAAAATATATTTTCACAGTAAAAGTGGTCAAACATTGGAAGAGGAACATAGACACATGGTGGAGTTTCAGTCCTTGGAGATGCTGAAACTCAACTGAACAAGTCCCTGAGCAATCTCATCAGTAGATAATTTGGCAGTCGTCAGCCTGACATTACCTCATCCAGCTTCTCCTTCACCACAGCCAATTGCTCATTAGTGAAGGGGTAGGTCAGGATCTGAGGGAAGTAATCCTTCAGAGAGACGTTCTTCAGGCAAGCACGCAGCTCCTCAGGTGTATAGTAAATAGGCATCATGTCATCATTAAGAACTTCCTCTGTTATCTTCAGGTCATCTGGGCAACCTGCTGAAGGAAGTATTAAATACACTAACACTGCTGCCCAGCATTAAATCCTTCTCCTTCGAGCTTTGAGTGCTCCCTCTCTGGAGACAGACGGGTATGCAGTCATTGTTCCACTCTCTTCCTGGGCAATCCACCACCAAGTGTTTCACAGCTTAACTTAGACATATTCAAGGAGGCCCACAAGCACTAAGATCAATCCTGACACAAGAGGAATGTTGCCATTATGGATCAGAGAAAACTCCCATACCAACATCACGCTTCTGCCTAGAAGGCAAGAGCTCTTCAACAATGGTGGCCAGCTGTGCTCTAGACAGAGGTGAATCACGTGCAAAGTTCTTCAGCCAAAGAGTTAGAACATTCTGCAAAGAAAATATTCCATCAGGGAGATTCTGCAGCATTAGGCATATCATCAACACGTTAGGTTGCTGCTCACACATAAACTTCATTGCCGAAATACTATGGGCAGAAGACTTCTGCTATAAGCCTGGAGCCCTTTCCTTGGTCAGCCAAAAGCACATTTCTGAACGCCTAAACTCGAGTAACCCACCTTGGGGACCTTCTGCCAGATGCTGTGATCAAATACAGGAATCAACCCAGTGAGCTCATTCAAGGTAGAAGCTGACCACGCTTGAGGAGGCCTGCAGACAGAAATTGACAGGGATCAGTTTTCAAAAAGAAAGGAAAACAACATAAAAGATGCCAGCACTATGCCCATGGTGTCCATGTAACAAAGTAAGTTAAGAAAACTTCTCAATGACTTTCTGGCACTGAAAATGTTATTCCAGTGG
>PPHD01013494.1:0-17284 GCA_002909625.1 Bambusicola thoracicus | reverse complement strand
AATTGACTTTTCAAGGGGACAGCTTAACTGATCTGGCAGCCAACAAATGAGTAGTAAAAAGAAAATGCTCTTACTTGGTGGCACAGTCAGCAGCTGTCTTAATCCCCCCTCACTCTGAGAGAATTTGTCCCAATGGATTCTTTCTGAAAAGCTGCAGTTACCTCCTCCACTAGATATAGTTGGACCATAGCATTCTTGAACAAATAATTCCTCAAATATGCCAGGTTTTGTCTTCTGCCATTCCTGTATCTGCCCAGTGTTGGCCAGGATATACTCATTCTCAGTATTAAGCTGCTGATGGAAAGAAACAGAGCAGAAAAGAAGGATATCTTCCTTATCACTGTCATAGTTCCTTGATTTTTATTTACTGCATTCAGTAACGAATAAGTGTATTAACAGATAAAAAGGAGAAAGTGTCCTTTTCAGGAGTGTACTGCTTGAGCACTATTTGTATTACCGTGTTTGTTTGTTTGTTCCGCAGAGTGGGACACCCCCAGTCAAGGACATGTTCACAGATCTGAAAGATGGAAGGAAGCTTTTGGACCTTTTGGAAGGTCTGACAGGGAAACCTCTGGTAAGAGGAATGTATAGAAAATAAAACAAATTGTCATGTGATTCTTCTGTTTTGTTTTACTTAAATAAGTGCTTCTGGAGTGTAGTCTGACTTGCTGTCTACAGTTCCAGTGAATTTCCACAGAACTCTACTGGTATAATATATAGAGTCAGCTTGAAACCATTTGTGTAATTTGCATTTGAGGGTTAACGTGCTGTTTAGCAAAGCAGATAAAGCCAGTGGTTTTGTTCACCTCGTATATATTTTTAATAGTGGTCTTTAAAGGTCTCTTTCTGGATGATTCAGAAGAGTGGACTACTTCTAATATGCTCATGAAGGATCCCTTGAAGAAGAAAGATAACATTTAGTAGGGAAAACAAAAACCTGCATCTCCATTGAAAAAATCGTTGATCTGAAGGGTTTGAAAAGGCTGAAAAATTAAACAATTTTTGTTTAGATTTGAGAATCTGCTTGTGGTGCTGAAAACTGTTAGCCTGCTAACACTGGCGCCTTTTCAGTTGGATAGATGAGGTGAAACCTGTGCCATTACATGGGACTAACTTCTTGATTTAACTTTTTGTAGAAATCTCAAGTTGATTAATTGCTCTTAACAAGAAATCTCAGGCATTTAAAATTTTGCCTTTCAAGCTTACCTTGTTTTTCTGAACACGTGCATCTCACTAGTAAGTACTTATAATGATTCGGGGTCTGATTTGAAGTCTGTTGAAGACAACAAGAATATCTTGGTTTCTAATTCAGTTGATTACTGTGTTCCAAGTTCAGCTTCACACTCTTGCAGTTTGATGATGTTCTACTGCAGGAATTGAATTGTGGTGATTAAAAACAAATGGAGTGGCAGATACTGTAAAGAGATGCAGTATTTTTTTTCTCCTAATTTTAAAAGGAAGGAAAGGTTGGGAAGCGTAACTTCTTCCCAGTGTGCAAAGATTTAGTAGGGTTTTGGTGCCAGAAAAATGAATTGCTGCTTGTTCACTCTTGGGAGCAAAAAAATTCCAACTACTCTGGTAAACATTCAAAACCCTCAGATTTTCCCTTGGAACTCCCATTTTACTGTTATATTGCCAGTACATAATTTTGCAGATGCTGGAAATAAAAGTTCTAGCCTAAGATGAAGTGAAACATACTTAAATTCCAAGGCTTGTCCTGTACCTTAGATGGAGGAATTTTGTTCTGATCAGTTTTTATCTTGATGTTTATTTTGAAAGTGCTGTGGGTGAACTTTTTTTTTCTACTAAAAAAATATCACGTGAAAAGCAAGACAAATCTTTCTGTTGCTCACTCACTTATTTTGCCTTGATCAGCTAAATTTATTCTGATACAAACATTGTCAATCTTTTTCAGCCTAAAGAACGAGGTTCCACAAGAGTACATGCCTTAAATAATGTCAACCGAGTACTGCAAGTCTTGCATCAAAACAACGTAAGCGTGCTTTTCCACATCTCTTTTTGGTGTACTTTTAAATTTATTCTTGTATGTAAATGTGTTTGTAACGCATAGAATAAAGATTGTAGCACTTAAAATGAGAATTCAACGTGTGAATTGTTCTCAGTTTTCTTCATCCAGTGTTATTTCAGTGTCTGGCAACTTTGTGAAATCCTAGAATGCCTATTTAATCCTAGTATAACTAAGCTCTGTTAGAATTACTAAGGTGTGTGCAGCTTTGAAATCAAAGCTGACTTGTAACCCTGCTATGCATAGCTCATTAGCATGGCAGGACAAATAGCTAATTTCCAGTGAAGATGTGTGACTTGTACAACAGTCTCTGAGGTTATGACAGGTACTGCGTCTCTGTGTTTTCATGTCCTGCTCTCAAAACGCATGGAGATCTTTCCAGTGACAGCTGTCAAATCTTTCCTGAGTGTTCCTGACTTTGAGCTCTGCTAATTGATCAGGAAAAGCAAACAGAAAACTCCAGCCACTCATCTTTAAGAAAAATGGGAATAATAGCTGTTTGATTTTTATTTTAGTATTTGTTCTTACTGTCTAGAAACTAGTACTGCTGTAGCAAAGTAATTGTATTTTTCCCTGGCTAACAACTCTTGGTAAACATAGTTGTCTATAATTAGAATTTCTATTTGTGAATATCAAGGCACTGAAATAGTTTAATAACAACATTCTGGCAAAGATATACATCTAATGAAAAAGGCACTGACGTATTTATGTAAACTGCTGATTGAAGAGTTACATGAATGTGCTATATAATACTGCAATTTCCCTTCCACGTTTGTAAACCAGTGTCATATTTCTAGGAAGCAGCCAAAGTTTAGTGGTGGGTTGTTTGTTTTCCTTCTTTGAGTACTGTAAATATTGATTTTTTTTTTTTCCTAAGGATAAGTAATAGGTCTTTTCAGCTTGAAATTAATTTAATTTATGAATATAATAAATGAAATTATATTGAGTTACAGTAATTAATTAGTTCTTCCGTAAGCTAGTGTTTCTAGAAGTAAACAGATGGTGTTAGTTAGCTGAAAGTTACTGAGGTCAGGTATGATTTATACCTACTGCTTACCTTCATTAGAAAGTGTTTGTGTTTAAGATGAAGGGAAAGCCAAGAAGCAGTTGCCTTCTCTGACCTGAGAGTTTGTGACCTGTACAGTATTCATAACTTTGAAAACAACTTATGCAATCTTTAAAATCCACATTGCAAGGAAGAGGCAAGCCTACAAGATGTAGGTGTTCAAATGACGATGGGACTTCATGCATCCGATGAGCTGACTGACTTTTTGTAATGAACTTAAACTGTTTTGATTTATAGACCAATTGTTTATTTCGAAGCAAGCAAAAGAAAAAGACTCAAATCATTATACATAGCCAATATCCATCTATTTTCAATAGTATGAGAAGTCTACTGTCAGCATTCTTTTATTGATCGATTTGCTCAAGTCTTAGCTGTCCATTTACCATTCAGTGAATTGCTGGCTGTGTGCTGAAAAACATTGGTTTAATTAAAAAATCATTAAAATACAAAAGTAGGTATATGGATTCTTTTAAGTATTGTGTAGGTTGCAAGGGGTATGCGGTACTTAACAGTACTAACAATAATTATGCTTGTGATTAAAAAAAAAAGAAGTTTTTTTTTGTTACCCATTCTCAGGAATGTTTCTCTTTTATTCAGGTGAAAAAAGCTTTTGTCATATAAGTGTTTTATTTTTGTGCCCTTCTCCTTTGGTCTTTCTGTTTCTTGTGTTCTACAGTGCTCTGAACTGAATTGTTTAATGCTGGGCACTGACTGCACTTTCAATGTGTTTTTTGCCTGTTCAATTTACAATTGCCTCAAGAAAGTATATCCTCAGTATTTGTAAAGAGGTTTGCATTAAAATTCCATTCCAACTGCTGCAAAAACTGGGAGAGGTCAATCCACAAATCCAAGTACTTTGAAGCATAATTTGTGGTTCCATGTTAATCTCAACTGCAAAGTTTGGGTTTGATTTCACTAATTGGGACACCTATGTGGAACTGAAAATTGCGTAGATGGTATCTAAAAGCAATGAGGTTGCAAATACATTTTGCAGAAGTCAAGCTAGTCAGCCTACAGAATGAGGCAGTTTGCTTGAAGATTGTATAAGAGGAAAAATATTCACAGAAAGCCATTATGTTCTTGCATACTAGGTATGTCTTATAAAATGAAACTTCGTGTTGTTCTTGCTTATACTATCTAAAACCACTGATGGCCAGAGTGTGGGCTCAGTCACTGTCCTCTGATTGCCCGTATTGTTGAAGTGCTAACCAGCTCCTTGGTGTGGGTTTTGTCGATATGAAGTGTTGTTCCCGGGTACAGCTCTTAGGGTTAGTGTAAGCTGGGAACTGGATAGTACAACTTTGTTCTGGAGCCAGGATGAGAATGGGAGAGAAAAGCTTCACCACAGAGTTGAAATACACAGTGTTATTTGCCCCTGGAACTGGAGGATAAGGTTATTTGTGAGAATGAAGCCCCACTCTCTGTGGTGTATGGGAACGTGTTTCAGCACCTGCTGTATAGAGGTATTTGTTTCCTCTGCCAAACCGAGCTGTTACTAGCCCTGTTTCCATAGGCTATGGTGGTGATTAATGCAACGTGCTCTATTAGTTTCCTCCAAAAGATGGAGGTTGGTGGTTCTTTTAATTGACTGAGTGGAGAGGAGTAGCCTCAGTTCAGACTCTGAAGTAGTAGTGAGTGTCTGGTAGTGTGCTCTAAGTTCATCTTCTCCTGAGTGCTGAATACTTAATGCTGGAGTGGGTGGCCTCATGTATTCTCTTGTGTACTGAAGTAATCTCCTCATCTCTCTCGCCATTTTTTTTTTATAATGTTCTCAGTTTGAATGTCTGAGGCCCATAGGGAACTTGAATATCTTGTTTCTCCCTTGAGTTTTTGGTCTCCTTGTGTAAACTTGTCCCATTTGGATGCTGATTCATACAAAGCTTTAACCTTTGACAATGTTGTTTGATAGAGTTGATCTGACTTTTCCAGGTAGAACTGGTGAATATTGGGGGAACTGACATCGTTGATGGAAATCACAAGCTGACTCTGGGGCTGCTGTGGAGCATTATCTTGCATTGGCAGGTGAGGAGGATGTACTGAGATCTCTTCCCTTCCAGGAATCACGTACATCTAATCTGGGATTCTCACAAACCTTTCTGGAGTTTTGACAGTGTAAAAAAAAAATGTTTCTATTCTAGGCTGGTAAATAAAGACAAGGCAGTATTTGGTTTCTGACCTCTATCTGTTGGCTGCCTCCCGTGATGTGTATTCTCATATATGCTCTGTTGTACTCATTCAGTTCATAGGGTTGTTAATTGCTGGGACTTCTCATGCTAAAACATTGTTTATATTTTTTCCTCAAAACTTAAGCACTTATGTTTGCAGGTATTTTTCTGCTGTCTTGATAGCTTTGTTGGGCATGCATCTTTCATGCAGCTCTGGAGGTTTGTTTCTCAGTGTCATAGATTGAATTGCTCCCAGTTTATCCACATACCTAAGAGGATCACTGGATTCACTTGGAGGGACTTCAGCGGATGCTTGTGCGCAGCACATTGAACAGCACGCTTCCTGTGTTGGCTGAACAGTTATCCTGTTCTTGCCAAAAGCCTCTGCAAAGTTGTATTTTTGGGGTTTGTTTACTAATGGAACCCCTGTGCAAGTCAGTAAGAAATATTATACCCCACGGTGAGTGCTGGCAGCACTGAGGAGCGGGGGAGGGCTGTAATGTAGGAGTAACTTGTCATTTATTACATGGTGCTTTGCTGGTACTTGTAATCAGTAGAGAGTAAAGATGGCCTGAAGGCTCCTATTCCTACCTCTCAGATAAAGAGTTAAAGCTTGACTCATAGCTTTTCACGGAAAAGAGCCTTTCCTGGTTTGTAAACTAGCTTGGTTCAAAAGATTTGTAAGCAGGAGAAGCGGAGAACGTGTCTGTAAGGTGTTGGTGCTGTGTCTTGCAGGTGAAGGATGTCATGAAGAATATCATGTCAGACTTGCAGCAGACCAACAGTGAGAAAATCCTGTTGAGCTGGGTTCGGCAGTCCTCAAGACCTTACAGTCAAGTCAATGTTTTGAACTTCACAACGAGCTGGGCGGATGGACTTGCTTTTAATGCTGTCATCCACAGGCACAAGTGAGTGACATAGTTCTCTTACCTATTGAAGTAAGCTGTTTTTTGTTGTTGTTGTTGTTGTTGTTTTTGTTTTTTTTTCCCGTGTATTTGTGCTTAAGCATTTGTAGGTTTCTAGAGTGTTTCAGTAGTTCGTTTTTTTTGTTGCTGCAGCAATAACAATGCATAGATATTGGTGGACCCTTGCCAAAAACAAAGCCAAGGCAGCAGTGCAACTCTCACAGTTCTTGCATGCACACTCATTAAGTAGATTTACATCCTACGAAGGTATCTACTCTACAGAGAGTATGCTGAATGGATATATGTATTGTTTGATCTGTATCAGTTCTGTTGCTTCTCCTTGCACTTTCTTCGTTTCATCTTCCCTCCCATGCAATGGGAAAAATTCCTCCTTCAGTTTGCCATATCGCTTTGGTAGGATGGTACAGAAGCTGCAAAATGAAGGAATGAGAAAGATGGGCTTTGTGGCTCTTTTTAGGTTTTGAATATATTTTACTTGAAAAACTCTGTATTCAACACTTTCAGGGGGACAACTTTTTGCATTTGTTGTTGAGTAGAAGAATGAAAGGAGAATAGAGTAGTTTTTCTTTGTATTTTATGAAGAATGGTGTTAAAACATCTCGTGTTATTTCTGATTTTTGGAGCCTGCAGAAATCTTCATTTTACAGACTCCTACAACACTCCTGTACCTATGTGTACCTATGTGTGTGATCTCTCTGCTTCTGGGCAACTTAAATGAAGGCAGTTCTTCTTTTTGCACAGGTTGGACTGTTCTTTACCATCAATAACTATTTCATTGTGGTAATGGTATGATATTATTACCTCCTGGCCACCAGGTAGCTGTCACAGCAAATAGTTCATATATGCTGGGTATAAATATTCTGGGTGTTGAAGTGTTCACAAAGCCCATGTTCATTTTGAGCCTGCTGTTCTCTGATCTTCAGCCTATGCTGACTGAACTATCACAGGCTTGCTACTTTCAGCCTGGGCCTGGTCTGATGTACCTGTGTGTCTTCAGGAGCTGGCCGGTGTTCAGCCTGCATGCATGTATGGGGGGAGCATATACCCACTGTAAGGGCTTCTGAAAGTTTGTAAGGGATGTTTTGGAAAGGCAGAGAGATACTAACATAAGTCTCCGGAGTTTATGCTGTCAGAAGTGTTAACAAGGTGTGATCTTTACAAGTGGTTTTCTTGTCAGCGTAATTGTCTGTAGAGGCATCGCTCTGGCAGTGAACATAAAGCTTTGTGTTAGAGAGAGCACCAGCTTTAGACACTGGTGAGACACGTGTTCCTAGGAATGAATACTGAGAAGGACAGAGGTAGCAAAATCAGCTTTAGGCTGTTTGTGGACCTTCTGCCCTATGACTCTCTGCTTGAGCTTTCTGGGTTCTGAAATCTGTGAGCTCTGCCCTTTCCGAAGCACTGCTATGTAGCAAAAGCCCCTGATGAAACCTTTGCATGAATGTGCTTTCCTCTGGCTTTGGAAAACTTCTCATAGTTAGCTGTCTCTGCTGTTCCTTTGAAGCTTTTATACCCTCTTCTGGGAACCTGGCAAGCTCAGAATTCTTAACACCTGCAGTCTTTCAGTGAAGCACCATTTCCCCCACACTTCTCCGAAGTCTTGAGCTGGCTTTAAATCTAGGCAGCCTTTGAAAAGAGAACCTGTAAAAGATGCTTGCAGGGAACAAAGGGATTGAGGCATGTTGCAGAATTGGTAGGACAACAAAGCTGTTTAGCTTACCTGGATCAGTATTGCCTCCTTGCCTAAGGAATACTTTCAGTATTGTGTTTGTTATTTAGTTTTATCCTTGGACACTTAATATAGGGGAATTTTTGTGGTTCCTATTGAGGGCTTTAGTAGCTCGCTTTTTTCTTTGTGTCTATGAACAATCACTAATAGTTTTACCTCTTGGTTGTAATATTTAATTACTTTGTAACACTTGCAGTACTTAAGTTATATGAGGTAATAGGACATAAAACATTTTATTGTGTTAGTCTCTCATTTCCTAATATAAGCCAAGTTCTTCTTTGAATTGAATTCTGTTCTTTGGTACAGTTTTTTTTGTTCCTCAATACCTGGGTTGCATTCTATTAGAATCGGTGTTACCGTGGCAGTAGGAGGGTTAGTGCATATCCAATACATTTATATGTTTTTCAAAGTAAAAGTCTCTTATGAAACTTAGTGAATCTGTGCAGCTGTCTTTTACTTCTTGCATTGAAGTACAGTATTCCATACACATGTATTAGGATCTTTACATATTTGCCCCCCTGTCCTAGCTTTTATTCTGGATTTTTGCTCCTCAGACCTTGTTGGTTTATGGCCTTCCTATTTCACTAAGTGTGATGAACCAACACATGTTAAAAGGATACTCTCAGGTCAATTTATAACAGAAATAAGAATTAAGAGAACCGAAGTCAAGCCCCATCTCTTCCTCCCGGGTTTCTGTGGACAGCAGAATCAATAGCAGTATTTTGTTGAAAAGCCACTATACAGAGGAATGTAAAGTATTTTAATGGTTCGTAGCTTTATGGCTGTGTTGCTTCAGAGAGGCTGATCATGCCCTGTGGGTATACATAGCAATGGGAGGAGACCCTCTTTGCTGATACTTTTTCTTAAGCCATTCTCTGCTCTTTACCACTTAGATCTGCTGATATGTTTTTGGGTATGCAACTGGGCTGGAGATTTGGTTTGGTTAATGCTAATGGAAGGTGAAGGGTGCTGGGCTGCTGGTGCTGTAAATCTATCTGCTCACAGAATTTAGTTATTTTCTTGTAATTAGCACTTAACCTGTAGTTGCACTTAATTAGTATATATAAGAACGGAATGTGGATGGCGCTGTGGAGATGTGGTCACTTCATCTGTTTGTGATTGCCAGTTTGTCACCGAGGATATTTTTGTATTTCCGTGTTTGTGAATATACACTGGAATTTGTATTTTGTATGTATGTTCATGTTTATATGACTTATGTAGTTACCTCAACGTCCATAACTTAAAATTCTGACTGGTGTGGGTCTTTAAATTTAAATTAAATTCATTGTTCTTTTTTCTGTTTTGTCTTTTACTTTCAGACCGGAGTTCTTCAGCTGGGATAAAGTTGTAACGATGTCTCCAATTGAGAGACTGGAACATGCTTTCAGCATGGCCAAAAACCACCTGGGAATTGAGAAACTCTTGGATCCTGAAGGTGCAAGATAGTTATTCTACTTGAGATTTGAAGCTTTTTGAGCTGTTCTTCAAGAAAATGCTTACATAGGCATTTATCATTACTACAAATTTCAGCAATTTTATGCAGTGATATTTTGTTTCAGTACCTTAAATTTGAAGTTGAAAGTATGTAAATTATAGGGTGAGAGTATGCTTGTGTATGTGTGTTTCAGCTTCTTTGAATGTTAAAGTTCAGATTGGTTTACCCTTCAGAGAGAGCATACAGGAACATGCACAAAAACCGTGTACCAACTTTTATTTTAGAGAGGGGTTCTACTGCAAACATACTTTTCTGATGAACTAGAGCATTTTGTAGAGTGGGGTAGCTTAAGAGTTTGTGATCTTTTGTTCTTTGTTATAAACACTGTATGTAACAGTAGCTGTCAATGCTGTGAATGCTTACTGTGAATGCTCATCAGGAAACCTGTATGGCCCTTTCTTAAAATCCCGAGCTGTCACTCTGCTTTGAAGTGAATCTCTGAAGATCCGTTCTGTATGACAAACTCTCAAACTTTATGGATTGAAGCACCACCACCTTTTTATTTTTTTACCTTTTATTTTTAAAAATAAGCTGAATGAGTAGAACCCATAACCGCATGTATATGTGAACTGGAGTCTGTGAAACTCTTTTCCATATGAAAAGTAAACAAATGAACTGACCTGTGCTGAAAGTGAGGATAGAACTGAAGTAAAAGTGTCTTTTTGAGGCATTTTGTTCCTGAACGGCATCTGTTCTTGGGAGATGCTTAAGAATGTTTCCAAAATGGTTTTTATTCCTCAATAACTTCAGGTTTGGGCTCTTCAAAAAGGTCATGCCTTTCACTTGCAAATGTAGAAAATTATTTGTGTATCATTTTTCCTTTGTGCTTTCAACATGTGTGAAAACCTGGTCTTTTAAACAAAACCTTACTAAGGGCTAATTAACAGGGGAACCTGTGCTTTGCTCTGTATGTGAAATATTATTGTCTTAACTGTATTCTGTCTAATTATTTAGAAAAGCAGTTTCTCTATTAATCCCTCTTCCCCCCACTTCCTGCTTTTTTTTTTTTTTTTTTAATGCAGATGTTGCTGTACCACTTCCAGACAAAAAGTCTATTATCATGTATTTAACATCTTTGTTTGAGGTCCTTCCTAAGCAAGTCACCATGGAAGACATTCGGGAAGTGGAGACCCTCCCAAGGAGATTCAAGCAGGAATGTGAAGATGGAGAATTCACCTTGAAGCAGGCATGTTTGTTATCAAAGCCTGACTGAGTCTTGAGTTGTGATTTTAGCTGATCTTCAGGCTTGTCAGTTCCCTGGAACATGCTTTCTATCTTATTCAACATAATTCAGAAAATATGAAAAATCATAACATCTTTTTGATTGCCTTCATCGACTTTATCTTCCTTTTTCTTTTCTGATTCACGTACATGTTCCTTTTCACTGAGATAGAAAGTTACATCTACGTTATGCGTGTTTTGTCTGTTTAGTTTATTTTCCTTATTTATCTTGTGAAGTTGGAGAGAGTGTCCTGAAGTCTGCAACAGAGATAGCAGCAGGGCTACTAGTGGTGGTGGGATTTGGTGGGTATTTATTTCTGTGGGAGGTCCACTGCCCTGTTAAATAAGTCAAATTAAAGTTTTCTATCCAGGTTCTTTAGTTTTAAATGGAAATTCATTCGTGGTAACTGTTGGCCCCTCTCATTAGAAATGTATCTAACAGTTTTAAAATTTTATGAAGGGTTGAAAGGGATCTTAGTTGTTCTTAGTATCATTTTTGAAAGCATCTTTTCAGTTTTTTGAAGATGTCACTTTTCTCCTGACTACCCAGGCTGTAGCACTTGAAGAGGAGCAGAGCAGTTCTAGAGCAGAGACCCCCAGCACAGTGACAGAGGTGGACATGGACTTGGATAGCTACCAGGTTGCTCTGGAAGAAGTCCTCACATGGTTGCTGTCAGCTGAGGATGCATTTCGGGAACAGGAAGAAATATCTGGTGATGTTGAAGAAGTCAAAGAGCAATTTGCCACCCATGAAGTAAGCAGTAAGCTTTTCTTAAGTTATTTCATGGTTTTAGGTTTTTTGTTTGTTCGTTTGTTTTTGTGTGTGTATGTGTAGGGGCTTGCAAAACTTCTGTTTTTCAGTCCTTATCAAAATACTGCTAGTCTGTTTCTTTTGTCTTGGTAAATTAAAGGCACCTGTAACTGTTTTTTTTGTGTTTTTGTTTTTTTTTAATGGACAAATAATTGTTCATTTGGCAGTGAAATAGATCTTCCCAGGAGAAACTTGCAGTATAGCACGTTTTGAAACTTTTTTTTAGTTGGCTTTCTGTGGCTGGCTCACTGGTTTCATAGTCAGAATTATTTGGGTTGGAAGAGAACTTAAAGACTATCTAGTTCCAACACCTCTGCCGTTGTCAGGGATGCCTTCTACTAGACAAGGTTACCTAGAGCATCATATAACCTGGGCTTGAACACTTCCAGGGATGGAGCATTCACAACTTCTCTGGACGACATGTTTTAGTGCCTCACTAGCAGTATCCATATTACAAAAGCAGTCTAATCCAGCCCGGTTCTCATTTCTCTGCCAACTTCTGAAAAGCCCGGTCTGCCCAGTGTTATCTGCTGTGAAACTGATAATCATTTCAGTTTAATTCAGTGGTCTCTCTGTCCTGATTAGCATAATTTTCAGAAACGTGTTTACTTCTGAATTTTGTTTTTTTTTTTTTTTTTGGTAAATTACTTTGTTTTGGTTGTGTTCCAAGTCAGAACAAATATTCTAATGTTGCAAAAAGATTGAAGTGTCATGTTAGATGTTTTAGTTTTCTACTGTGTCAGCTTACTGTATACAACTTCATCGAAAATATAATTACAAGTCAGTATGAACTTTTAAAACTGTGAACAAAAGAAAGAGGTCTTCTGGATTTTCACTAAGTATATGAATTTCAGTTAATAACTTTTAGAGTTCAGTTTATTTGCTTATGGTACACTTCAGATTTATTTGCTGTTGATCATAGTTTAGTTGGTAAGTTCTTGGTGCATTTGTTTGAAGACTGTAAAAATGCAGACTCCTGATAGGAGCTCACGGATCAGTGATGTGCCTGCTTGCACTGTTTTCCAGGCTTTTATGATGGAACTGACTGCGCACCAAAGCAGTGTGGGTAGTGTCCTGCAGGCTGGGAACCAGCTGGTGGCACAGGGAAATCTGTCACCTGAAGAGGAGTTTGAGATTCAGGAACAAATGCTGCTGCTGAACTCCCGCTGGGAGGAGCTCAGGGTGGAGAGCATGGACAGGCAGTCCCGGTGAGTCATGCCTCACAACCTCTCCTAAAACTGCAGGACTGGCTTCTGTTGGGTACGGCATCTTAGAGGAATTGCTTTTCATCCACTTTGTAGGATACTTTTTTTTTTTGTCACAAACTGGAAAGTTAATTCCGTAGTCCATCCTCTTCGTACTTTCCGACATAAACAGAGGAAATGGATATAACTTTTCTTGGATTCTTAAGTAAGAGTATTTTAAGACTTCTGTTATATAAGTGTACCAGACTAAATATATGGTCTCTACATGCAGTAGTTATATAAACGTGTTTTTTAATATTTTCAGTAGTTTAAGTTTCTGAATAAAACATACAGTAGATGTGAATAGCTTTATGTGTTTCCAGAGTTAACGAGCAGTTAATGGAATTTCTTCCCACCAATGCATTATCAAGCTCAGAGGCACGCATCAAGGAAGAAACAGACTGCAGCTCTCAGTAGTGGTTCTGGTAGCAGCAAATTGCAATTTTCAAAACGGTCTGTGTGTAAATTGCATAATTCACTGTTGTTTGATGATACTTAACTAGTTTATGAACGGTGGTGTGTCTTTCCTTTAGTAAGCAGAACTTAGTCTGTTTCCCTGGGAAGACTGTTTCTGAAATGACTCTGCCTGTATTTCCCCTGCAGCCTGCATGACATGCTGATGGAGCTACAGAAGAAGCAGTTGCAGCAGCTGTCTGACTGGCTGACAGTTACAGAAGAACGCATTCAGAAGATGGAGTCTCAACTCTTAGCTGAAGATTTAGAGGCCCTTCAGAAACAGCTAGAAGAACACAAAGTAAGCCTTTCTTCTGTAATGTGAAGTGCTGATTGGAAGGTTTCCTTAGCTGAGGAGCTTTCTAAGAGATGAGGATGGGACTAGAAGGGACTGGACATTCTGTAACATGTTAGTACTCATGAATATAGGAGAAACTGTGTTATCTTTGCTTCCTGCAAGAAATGAGGCCTTTCCAGGTGAATTGTTACTATAAGGGTCAGTATGAAGAGTACTGTAGATAACGACATTTAATGACTGTCAAGCATTGCTAAGGCATATTTGAGATATGCCACTTAAAATAATGCAGGAGTCAAAAGTATCGGGAATGACCTCTCAATTCTAGTTCCTGCTATTACAGAGATTGCATCTTAAGGAAGTGTATAGATACCACTCTCTCTGTGTACAATGTTTTTGAATTGGTTTGATTCTCAGTTAAGTTTCTGGATAGGAGTCTAGCCTTTCTAGCCTGCCATGGTTTTTTGAAAGATGGCCTTTTAATATTTGTCATGCTTGCAGCTTTGGTTTTTGCAGTCAGTGATGAGGTTTGACCTTCTCTCTGACTTGGGGCATGCCTCACAGGGCAAGAACTACTAAGTGTTCTTAGCCTGTGTAATTTCATGTCCCACGCTTGCATTCTTTGCTCTTGTCTTCAAAGGCTGGGGAGGTTGAGTCCTGTTGATCATACAGGAGCTTAAGATTTTCTGGGATGGAAGGTGGTATTTACAGTACTTTAAAAGCATATGGATATTGCAGAGTTATTTGAGAGGTAGGCTTTAACTGGAAGCTTAACTGCCAGAAGTTGTATGAAGATTTAAATGTACAGATTATTTTAAACTAATTGGAGTGGTACACTTTTTGCAGTTGCTAGATATCGGTTTGTGTCTACTGTATTTCGTACTTAGGTTTTGAGAAATGTCAACTATTAAATGTTCATAGTGGTTTTTCCATTTGACATATGTATTCCATTTAAAAAATATACATAATGTTAAGCAAGTATCAAGGGCTAAGTTCTTTTATCTATAGCAGTAGATTTATAGAAATTCAGTGCAACTGTCATATAATTCTTCTAGACAACAATGATGCTTACTTTCAAAAACATTTCTTTGTTTTCCAGTATTTTAACAATAAGGTTTTAGGTTATGTTCTAACAGTCTTGCTACATGTTTGAAGTTTGTAATCAGTGATATATTTTCTAGAGCTTGCAAAGTGACCTTGAGGCAGAACAAGTGAAGGTGAACTCTCTAACGCACATGGTTGTCATTGTTGATGAAAGCAGTGGGGAGAGTGCAACAGCTGTTCTGGAGGAACAATTGCAGGTAAAGAGTTAGTGGGTTTTTTATTTTTATTTTTAGTTGCAAGCATTTTAAATATTTGCATATAATTGCTAATCAACATTTTTGTGCTTAAAGACAATTTGTCCTAGAAGGCAATTTTCAGTAATACAGTTTTAAATGTAAAATTAATGTAAAGAATTATTAAACTTGCTCAGCATAAAACCTGTGGCTTTCAGACTAAATTCCTGACGAGTCAAGCTGCTTGCATCCCCAGTGACTCAAGCACTTCTGTGATGCATCATTTCAACAGTTTCACTAACATGGGGAAATGCGCAGTGCAATTATTCATTTCATACAGGCAATTTTCATCACACAGTTATCATTTGATGGAAAAGTACATAAACACGTGAACAGAATTTATCTAGAAAATACTGTATGAATTGTTTTCCTGGTGGATTTTTTCTTTGAGTTAGGCTGTATCCCTAGTAAAGCATTTAGGGAAAAGGATTGATTAAAATGGAATTCATGAGATTTTAATTTTTAATTGCTCCTTTTGAGGTCAATCATATAGCTCCCTAAGTTCGATGTATGCTCATGAAATGTTTAACCTTAAGCTTTGTGCAATACAACAATGGCAGCTGATGACAATAAAGTAATTACTGTATGGAAAGAGGTCACAATG
The DNA here is from genome assembly GCA_002909625.1 of Bambusicola thoracicus. Taxonomy (NCBI): domain Eukaryota; kingdom Metazoa; phylum Chordata; class Aves; order Galliformes; family Phasianidae; genus Bambusicola; species Bambusicola thoracicus. The sequence continues at coordinate 1,912 of PPHD01013494.1, read as the reverse complement.
AAGAAAACTGTTTTGTTTTTTTTTTAAATAATATCTGATCTTTGGATTTCCTTGTGAGGCTTGTGAATATTCATAAATATTTCCTGCTTTTGTAGAAGCTGGGTGAACGATGGACAGCAGTTTGTCGTTGGACTGAGGAAAGACGAGTCAAATTGCAAGAAATTCAGCTTCTGTGGCAGGAGCTGCTAGAAGAGCAGGTGAGCTCTGGGTGTTAACCACAGTGCTTTTTAATTTTTTAATTTTATTTTTTACTTGTTAAAGTATCCCTTAGTGTGGTCTCTCAAAATCTCACAAAATTGCTGTAGAGAGCTAGAATTTTGGTTACTGTTTGGGTTCCCAATATTTCTTGAATAGTACATTGCAAGAATTTACTCAGCTTTTAGCAAGAAAATTTATGCCCCCTCATGGAACAGTTTTGAAGGTAGCTATTTAATGTTCTTATGGGATTAATACTTTTGAAAATTCTGTTACTTTATATTTATCTATTTCAGTGAATTCTACAAAATAAGAAAGATTAGAGTCGCTACACTCTGAATCTTTGTCAAAACTATAATTGTGGAATGGTTAGAAGGGGCCTTAAGGATAGTCTACTTCCAAACCTTCTGCCATGGGCAAGGACAGCTTCCACTAGATCAGGTTTCTTAAAGCCTTATCCCTCCCCCGGGGATGGAGCATGTGCAGTTTCTCTGGGCAGCATGTTCCAGTGCATCAGCAGCCTCATAGTAAAGATTTTCTTCCTAATATCTCATCTAAACCTACTCTCTTTTAGTTTAAAATTGTTACCCCTTTCACTGTCACTGCATGTTCTTGTTAAAATTCACTCTTCACCTTTCTTATAGGCCCTCTTTAGGCACTGGAAGACCTCAATGAGGTCTCCCTGGAGCCTTCTCTTATCCAGACTGAACAACCCCAACTCTCTAAGCACCTCTTTGTAGCAGAGATGCTCTGATGATCATTGTGGTCCTCCTCTGGACTAGCTCCATGAAGTTCTTGTACTTATGCTGAGGGACTCAGACCTGGATGTTGTACACCAGGTTGAGTCTCATGGGTGCATAGGAGAAGGGGGACAATCACTTTCCTTGGCCTACCAGTTGTGCTTTGTTGGATGCAGCCCAGGATGTGGTGGATCTCCTGGAATGCAAGTGCACTGACAGCTTATGTTGAGCTTCCCTTGTGAGGCCACATCTGGATTATTGTGTCTGATTCTGGGCTCCTCAGTTCAAGAAAGGCGGGAACCTTCTGGAATGAGTCTAGTGGAGGGCCACAGAGGTTATTAGGAGGAACCTGGTGCATCTCCTCTTATGAGGAAAGGCTGAGAAACCTGGGGCTATTGGGGAAGAAAAGACAGAGGGGATATTACCAATACTTGTAAATACCTAGTGGTTGCAAGTCAAGTAGATGGGCACTTTTTGGAGCTGCTTGGCAACAGGACAAGGGACAATGGGCACAGACTGGTACACAGGTCAGTTTAGTGAAACATGCAGCTTGTGTCAGTTTTCTGAGTCTAGGCAAATTAAATTAAGTTAAATTGTGAAGAAGATGGCATTGTGAGTTTTCTCTTGCTTTGAGATTGTGTGTTGTGGATCAACCTTGAATACTACTAAAACATGAATTAGCTGTTATCATCCAAAAAAACCCCAAAATAATAACTACTGCATGTTTTCATCTATATTCGTCAGATTTGCCTGCCTACTGCTAGAGCTTGTTTTGTGAATGAACTTAAAAATATTTGATGACTTTGCCTTTGAAGTTTTTACTTGTTGTTTTGTTTTCTTAAATAATGGCATTTATCACTGTAATCCCTTGTTTAAACTCTGCAGTACACAGTGTGTTTAGACATTTAGAAGAAGTCAAACTGTGCTGATAATACAGTTGTTACTATCAGCTACAGCCTGGTTTCTTTGACAGATAT
>PPHD01013493.1:0-17285 GCA_002909625.1 Bambusicola thoracicus | reverse complement strand
TTTTTCTGCAGACAGGACGTCATGGCAGTTTTAGCTTTAAGCCCAACACCACTCACTTAAACTGGTGTAAGGGAACAAAGAAAAAAGTCTCCCTTCACGCTCAACTCAAAACAGCCACCCACTCAGCAAACTGCTCAGGCACGGAGCTCACATCTCAAGGGATTTGCGCTATATACACTCCCTGCCCCCACAGCCATCTCAGCAGCAATCATCCTATTTTACTTTGATCTGATAAGTAGTTTTCACTTCAGCATTTTAAACAATTTTATACTACACAGTTGTTGGACGGACGCGCTGATTTCCCAGACAGGCAAAACTTGTGTTCTCTGCTCAGCACAAACCTAAACCCCTCGCTCAGTTCAGCTGTTTCCCAGGGGAAGGCTGGCAGGTGCACCCCATGGGTCAGGGCAGCTCCCAGGAGTCACAACACCCCAGGATGCTTCACCCACATGCTAAACCCTCTGTTTCAGGCACTCATGAATAAACTCACAGAGCAGCTCTAGAGATGGAGCCAAAATAATTCCAAGTGTCAGCTCTTCTCCAGCATAACCCTAAAAGATAATGCAGCAGAATGCGAGAGAGCAGGGGCCCAGGACCGGGCTCTCAGTAACCTTCCGCTACAAGTTCACACATCACTCCATGCGAGGCTGACTGTTGAAAGCTGATGCCCTCACAGAAGGTGCCAAGTACCAAGAAGAGTTCCAGTTCCTCTTAAAACCCCACAGTGTGGTTTCATACCCCAGAGAGCTTGCAGTCATTTGGAGAAGCAAGCAGAAGTGTCACTTTCTTGCCAGTGCCCAGGTGACCGCAGCCAAACCAGAGACTGCCCCGAAGTTTGCTGCTACACCAGAGCTGCAGCCGGACGGACTGATGGCAGCACCAGCACACACACGCAGACAAATTAGGTTTCATTCACAAGCAAGAAGCAAAGCCCCAGCAGGACAGGCCTCAGGGCAGCCTCTCAGGCTCACTCCAGCCAACTGCTGCGTTCCAGACTGAAGGTGTCAGAGCTGACTGCAGCGCGACTGCCGACCGACTCCTGCAGATTCCTATCAGCTCCCTTCTTCCTAGGAAGGAGCACTCCTGCCTGCCGCCTGCTCAGCCACTGCCAGCGCTCGGGATGAGCTGCTCTGTGATCTGCTTTCTGAGGACAGCCTTCCTATATCTACCAGTAAAGGATGCTCTGCCTCGTTTCCAACTCCTTTTTATTATTATTTATTTTATTTACTTCCCTCTTTACCAGCCCCCTTTGGGTACTCTCCCCACTCCTCACTTCCCACACGAGTTCTCCAAGTTCATTAGTCAGCTCTGAAGAACACGAAGTACCAAAGCTGGCCCCAGATCAGTCAGACCTTCGCAGCTATCTACAGAAGAGCCACAAGTCAGCAGAGCTGCAGCACTGAGAACGCACGTCTCCCTTCCTGTCAGAGCCCTGAGTTGGCACCCTGCCCTTGGAGCAGCTAAGATCAAAACCAGCAGGATAAGATGGTAAGAATACGGCCCCGGCCTCTGGAGCCAGACGAGCAGAGATGAGGATCGCAGTGCAAACCTGAAACAAGCTGCTTTGTGCTCATGCTCTGAGAACTCAAAATGAGCTGAAGGACAGCAAGAAGTCAGTCTTTTCCTTTTAGGGGGGGAGGTCAACCACCTCTAAGTGGTACAATATACACACCAGCTTAGGGATTTAAAAGAAAGCAAACAACTGGAATCAGGACTGGGAGCAAAAGATACCTGAAGAAGGAAAGCAGGGCTGAGGCAGGGCTGCCCACCCCTCCTGGCAGCACCAGGCAGTGGGAACACAGGGCCCTCAGGCGCTGCAAATAACCCTAGCAGAGCCCAGCCTCTTCCCAACACAACTTCCTTCGGAAACCTGGCGCCGGCTGCAACGCCTGCAGGAGTGCAGAGTGCTGTGAACAGCAGCTCCACGTGCCACAGAAACAGCCAACACCCTGATGGCTTGGAAAGCACCCAGCTCCTTCCCTGCCATCCTCCACTGCTTCACCCCAGCGATGTGGTAGTGCTGCCGGGGCACGCTGCAGCCTCCTGCCCTGTCTGGTTATAAGTGGCCAAAGCAACCTGCCCTCATTTCACGGCGCCTTCAAGCATTTGCCCCTTTGCCATCGCTAACTGAACATCATGTAATTAGCCCACAGTAGCACTTCTCCTTTTCCCACAACCACAGACTCCTGGATCGGCAGAACGTGCGGGGGAAGGAAGAACCACACGCACGCACAGACTCCGTGCACGGTATTTTAAACCTCCTCCGAAACAACAAGTGAGGAAGAGCGCATCACCTGCTAACCACTGCCACTTTCTGTCCTGGACAGCACTCACCACAGCCACAGGTGCTGTGCTCTCCCAGCAGCAGTGTGCCAAGGCTCTCAGGGCTCACCTATAGCGAGTGGGGTGGGGTCTTTGTATGTACCAAGAGATGGTGCAAAGGCTCCTATTTTCACAAAGCATCCATATGCTTCCACGTGGCTGGCTTACCACCAGCACTGTAAGGACACGGGGCTGCCCTGCCCTCCTGGGTGGAAGTGCCCAGCAGCACTCAACTTCTGAAGTTTTAGGGCAGATTTAACGACTGCTCAGCCATCTTCCTCAGCCTTCTGGCCTTCCAACCGGTGTGCTAAGCAGGGGAGCAGCAGCAAGCACATGGAAGGCAGCCAGCTGCACACATGCTGGGAGGGGGACGAGGAAGCAGGGAGGGGAACATGTCACTTCGTCCCACAAACAGTCACACTGACGTGAACTGCGAGAAGGAAAACAAGGCTCTGAGCAAACAAGGAAAACAAGGCTTATTGCAGCAAAGCAGAGGCATTTCGCGCAGCCCCGAGGCACACTTCTCCAGGCAAGGCTTTCCTTGTGTAGCCCCAGTGAGGGCACTACCAGCCCTGGTACGCACATGTTTTCCGATGTTGCCACAGGAAATTAAAGATTAAACAGAGGCCCACGGTCACAGTAAACACAAGGCTGTCTGCGAGTCACTGCTCGGACAGCAGCAATGGCAATGTCCTGTACTGCCAATGGGAGAGAGCTTCCCACCTCGCTGCCACCCCTGGCAGTGCCAATGGGTAAAACAGACCATGCCTCCTTTATCCCAGCCCCAGCACTTCTCTGCTCATCAGTAACTAAGCAAACATCTGCCTGCAGAAGGCATCAGTGCAAGTCTGGAAGCTCCTGTCAGCCAAAGGCTTTTCTCCTTTTTTTTTTTTTTTTTCCTTCATGGCAGCTCCCAGAGGGCAATGCACAGGACGGCAGGGATGGCAGCAGGCAGACCTGCCTGCTCAGAGCCACGAGCACGAAATGCTAACCCTGCCCACCTCCTCTGCCAAGCCCTGAAGACCCAGGACAGCTGAATGAACAATAAAACTTTCATCCAGCTTTAAGCAGAAGCAAAACGAGCACCGCAGCCTCAGCTACTGAATTTCTGCACGCTGGAAAAACAGACCTCCTATTACTCAGAAGAGCTGGATGTGAACCAATGACCTAGAAAGAGAATCCCACATCCATGTCCCGTCAGCCCCTGCCCTCGCTGCCCCCGAGCCATCCAGCTTGCCTGCATTTTTCTCAGCACTTCTCAGAGGAAGTCACCAAGCAGAAAACTGTGACACAGCACATGATGCTTCATGAACAAAAAGCCACCATCTGGAGCCATAGGGGCACAGTGCAGGTGGCTGCAGGGTGACCTGGCTGATCAGCAGCTGCCCTCAGAGTCGTCCCCATTACTCTAACCCAGCTGGAGCCCAACCCTTCCTCTACATGAGCACAGCCCCCAACACCACCCCTCTGGAAAAGCCACGAAGCAGAAGCCATCCCCACACATCCCTCACGGGAACCTCTTCAAAACGCTGAGCCCACTGGGGTTTCTGATAGACATCAGGCTTCCTCCTTGCAGGGCCGTATTGCTGAGCACACAGACACCGAAATGCCATAAGCTGATAAGATCAGGCAGTCTGCTGCTCGGCACACCGGCTGTCTGGCACCACAAGGTTCTCCCTGCAGCAGTGCCACGGAGGTCAGGTTAAGCTGCAGAGGTCAGAGGGAAGGTGCTGTGGCTGAGAGGAAGATGGATGCTCACCACAAACTTATTCCATTTGCGATAAGGCAACAAAGAGCAGCCAGGCTACCTGCCCATGGGGCTGCCCTGACGAGGGGGAAAGTAAAGCTCCAAACCTTTCCTCCTCACCCAAAGCAGCGGTCTCATCTTTTACAACCACAGTTGGGAAACAACCAGCGGCGCTTTTGGTATGAATCAGGAGGTCCAGGAAGTCAAAGCAGATGCTTAATGAAGAGCAGAAGTCAGAGCGAGCGCTGTTGCTGCGCTCTCAGGGTGCAAGTAGAATAAGTAGAGTGGAGCCTAAGCGACGGCAGCGTGGCTGCATTGATTCTAATGACAGGTGCAGACACACTGCCCTTCTATTTCTTCTTAATGCTGTTAAAAATAATACTAAATGAGAACTTCACCCGTTGCAATTCTCCACCATTCTGAAGAACTGTGCACTGCAGGACCAGAGTGTTGGGGCTCCCCTCCCCCAGAGCCCTTTTCCCCTGGGAGGGCTCAGCCCAGCACTGAGCTCTGCAGCCCCAGCTCTCACCTCTGCCACTGCAGGGAAGGATGGCTGCCAAATTTCACTTCTAGTAATGCATCAGATCTCAAGAGATGAAAGACACGTGCAGGCAGAGCTCAAGCCAGCTTGTTGCTTGCTCTGCAAGTAAGCAATTAAAACAGTATTTCCAGGATGCTTTTGTCCCTGAAAGGCTCACGGATAAGACCTCCAGTATAAGAGATCTGTGTGCAGACAGCAGAGCAATGCCCCGGGGAGGGTCAGAAGAGCACACACGGAGCCAAAGCCACTCTGTGAAAAGAGAATGTCACAGACACCGGAGAGGAGAGCAGAGACACTCAGCCCACGTACTGCAGCCACCACCAAAGCTTTCAGCAAACGCCTTACAGGAGCCCTGCTAACCACAGCGGTCAGAGCAGGCACTTGGCATGCCTGGAAAGGGGTCGTAACGCCAGGCTGCAGCACCAGGTCTGGCTGATGCTGGAAATGAGTGCTTTAAGGTTGTATTTTATGCTGGCAAAGCAAATAAAGTAGATTGGCTGAACTAGTTTTCACCAGCAAAGCCCCATCCATGACAAGCCTTCAAGCTAATACAGGTAGCTTTGAAAATGAAAGAAAGAAAGTAACCACAAGAAGGAAGCGCCGGGCCGCAGCTGGTGGGTTTTCACTGCACAGCAGCAGCCAGGCTGTACAACAGCTTTAAGACCACAAGAGAAGAGCAGGATGGCACCGGCACACGGCAGGCCCAAAGGAAAACACTGGAAGAGGACCCACACGGCCCCCAAAGGGGACCCACACAGCCCCGCAGAGCGGAGCGAGCGCAGAACAAAGTCCTCACTCCACAACAAAGCACGGAGCCGTGCTGTTAATGACCGCCTGAGCTGACCTTTGCCCAAAATGGAGACAGGGAACGTTTGGGCGTTTTGTTCCAGAAGAACCAACAGTGATTTCTGTATTGGAAGAACAAATATTTCCCCAGGCACGGAAGGTGATGCATTTCTTCCCTTGGCTAGCACTCGCTCTGAGCATGAATAGACCTAAACCGGGCCATAACTCGGTTTCAACACTTGGCGCAAACAGAAACAAATGATATCACGGAGCTGAGAGCTCGGAACGGGCCCGAGGCTCTGCAGAACGCGGCTCGGAGCGGACAGCGGCCTCGAACCGGGGTCCCCCGGGGGGAGGGGGGGCAGCGCCTCCGACCGCAGGCGCGGGTTCAGCCGGAGCCCGCCGAGCACCAACGAACCAACCCAACCACGTGCAGCCGCCCGCGCGGGGCTGTCATCCCATCGAACCGACCCTCTGGAAGGGTTGAACGGCACTCATTTTCTCGAGCAACCGCACGCAGGCAACGCTCCGAGGACGGGCAACGCTACAACCGCTCGCCGCGGTTTCACGTTCCACGCCGCTTCCACGCGCCCGCGAGCCGCGGGGCAAAGCACACAGCGGGATCGCGGCAGAGCCCCGCACACCCATCCCCAGCACCCAGCGCGGCTCCGGGCACCGCTCCTCGCCCGCCGGCACACACGCGCTCCCCGCAGCCCGGCGCCCGTACCTTCCTTGACGCCGGGCAGCTTGGACTGGTCGATGCCGATCTCGGCCATGCTGCTGCTGCAGCCGCCGGGCGGGGCGGGCAGGCCCCACGCTGAGGGCAGAGCCGCCCGCGCCCCGCCGCACCGCGCGAAGTTACCCGCGGAGGGATCCGGAGCGAGCGGCCGTACGGCGCGGCGGAGGGGACAGAAAGCAGCGGAGGCGGGGCGGGGCGGGGCTGTGCGCCGGGAGGCTCCGGGCCGCTGCCTTTCGGGTTCGGCCGCGCCGATTGGTCTTTGTTTGCCTCTTTTTCTTTCTTCTTCCTTTGCTTTCAGCCTCCCCCTTCCCCCCCTCCCCACCCTTTTCCCTGATTTTCCCTCCCTTTCCGTTATTTTCCCTTACTTCTCCCTATTATCCTTATTTCCTCCTTTTCCCCCCAATTTTCCTCTGTTTTGTCCCCTTATTTCCTTTTTATCCCTTTATTTTCTATTATTTTCCCTTCCTTTCCCCATTTTCTGTTATCTCTCCTTCCCTATTTTTCTCATTTTCCCTTACTTCCCCTATTTTCTCCCCTTTTTCACCTATTTCCCCCCTTTTTCTCTAGTTTTCCCTCATTTTCACTTTTAGCCCCTTTTATTTTCCCCTTTTGCTTTATTTTTCTTGACATTTTTCCCCCCTTTTATCCTTTTTCTTATTTTCTCCTTTCTTTCTTTTCAGATTTCTTTTTTTCTTTATGCTTTTGTTGGTGGTGGGTTTTTTTCCCCTCCTTCCCTCATTTATTTCCCAGCCCCTGGAGCAGCACCTTGCAGGGCCATTAACCCCTGCAGCACATGCTCACAGGGACCGCCCAGAAGGACATCCCTCACTCATTACCAGCCCAGTTTTTAATCTCTGTGCAAGCATCTGCTGTTGGACACAAGTGGGGACACATATGAGCATCTAAGCAAAGGATACAAAGGTGGGGAAGGATCTGGAGGGCCCTTCCAAGTTGCGATGTCCTATGATTTGATGCAACAGAACAGCCTTCTGACCCCACATTTAGAAACACCATCTCCCAGTTATCGATTTCAGCGTTCCCGAGCTCTCCCTCACGCCCTCAGCTCTTTGCTCCAGTCTTCCCTAATGAATTTGGATCCTCTTATCTGGACGAGGCCCAAACCAGCCGCACCAATTAGTCAAAATTCCTGAGCTCTCTCTGCTTGGGTTTCTCCTACACAAATTATGTGGCTCCTCGTGCCTTCCTCCAGCTCTGTTAATCATGCAGACGTGTTTGGCCTTGCCAGTCTCACTGATGCTCCTTGAGGAGGAGCAAATCCAGCGAGCAGCATTTACCCGCCCTGTTCCCCAGGGCAGTGTCCTGCACACCAGGCACAGCTCTTTCCTTGCATTTGTGACATCAAACTGCTCTCATCTTAGCTTGCTGTCGAGATATTCTGAAGAAATCTCCGAAGTTGGAAGGTGGCAGGAATCACTTGAAGGCCGCAGGAGGCTTCAAAGACCAATGGAAACATGGGAATGACTGTGGGGGGGCCTGGAGATGAGAGAAAATGAAGCAGGATCCAGGAAATGTATGACTGATGGGATACTGACACTGCAGCACAGTCACATCACATCTTGTGGTCCCAAAGGGCACCTCCCAGCTCCCATCTGTGTCTGAAAACCTCCGCCTCCAGGCAGAAAGCATGGAAGCTCTGTTCTGCTGGGCTGACAGCAGGTTTTCCACTGCAGATTTTACAGCACCCAGCTTGAAGGTGAGTTTCAGTGGGTCAGTTAATCCCAATAAAGCTAGGGAAAAAAATAACTGTTTCTTTTATTTAAGAGCACCAGGAGTGCCTTGCGCTGCTCCGTTCCTCCTGCAGGCCACGAAACAGCTCTATGCCTGCTTCTTAAATAAGCCAGGCACACCTTCCAGTGCCACGCTGTCATCTCAGGACAACAGGGTAACAACTGTGAAATAAATTGGGCCTCATCAAGACGCTCACTTTCAGAGCAGCCTTTGTTAGAGCTCCCCTAATGACTGCATGGCAAACTCCAACTGATGAGGCTGCTCTGGGGGTAGGCAGAGGATAATGATCCCACAGGCAGGAATGCATCCATCATTGCTCAGTGCAAAGCGAAGGAAAACCAGTTCTAGGCATCTCACAGTAATCAGGTGTCACACAAACCTGTGTCCAAAACCCATGGGTCAGTGGTGACAGGTGACTACCACCTTCCCTCCCACCTAAGCCAGAGCACGAGATGATGTCTTTCCTCCTCTGACCACCCCAGTCATTAACCTTCCTGCTTTTCCAAGCAACCAAAGGCACACATTAGGAGAGGTTTGAATTCCTGTGCCAGAGGGGCCGATGAGAGGAAGCAAGCATTGCGGCATTTGGCAAGCAGCAGTAAGAAGCAGGTGTGCAATTTCCATCGGTAGCCAAGTGGTGCCTGTGGGAATTAGGGCTCCCTGGAGGACAAGGAGAGCAGGAGCATGCAAGGATTAAAGTATTATGAAACACACAGAGGTGATGAATTGGGGCATTGCAAAAGATGAACGAATTGAACTAAACTTCTGCTTACATGCAGTGTCATAGAAGCAGCAGGATAATGGTGAGTTGGGCCCTGGGAGGGCTTTTGTTGGCTTTCTAGTTGGAGAGAGAATGCATACAATGGGAAGTCAGGTACAGCGCTGCACACAGCTCAGTGACATGCACAGCTCAGATGTTTGTCCAGGCAGCCCAGGAAACTGCAGTGTGCAAATGAGCTCTGCATCAAACATATTTGTAAGGGTAACACTTCTGCCCTCCCCTTCCCCTCCTCCCCATGAAACTGTTAAGTTTCACATCAGCAAGAGAGACCAAACACCTTCCAAAACCCTTCTTCACCAAAGAAAGTGAGAAGTAATACCAAAGCTGGCACATGGACCACTTTTTATCCAGAACAGATATCTGTTCTTCGCTTTGTGCTCAGCAGTGAGCTGCCTGCAAGCCCGCAGAAGGGAGATGTAAGCAGCCTAATAAGAGCGGCAGGTTGTGGGGAAGCCCCTGTGCCTGCCATCCTACTCAGTGACTACCGGATGACATTTCAGCAGTGATGCTGGAAGGACTTTGGTGGGGGCTGAAGTCAGCGCAGGTCTCACAAGGCCCCAAGCTTACTGCATTCTCCTCTGAACAACTGCTAGAAATCACCTTTTGATTTCCACTTTCCTCATCCTTTCTGGTTAAGAAAAAGAAAGGTAATAATCTGGTGTTACCATTTCTGCCAGCCTTGATTCCCAAGGTCAAGATGCGAGGGACACATACATCCTCAAATCTCTTATTTCAAGCCTTGGTTTTATATACACAGGTTTACATCCCGAAAGCATTGATATTCACTCAACAAAACAGATTTTGCATGTGCAGGAGCCACCACAGTCTCAGCGGCCCTACATGCAGATGACAAGCTGGGTAGGAAGACACGCACTCAGAAATGCAAGAGCTATGGTCACCTATGCAAATTTCCTCAAAATAAACCAGATATATTTACCCTCTCAGACTTTCTGTGGGTAACTCATAGCAAAAAACATTTTCCAAAGAACAGGGAGTAGTTCTCGGTAAGTCAGAAGACCAAATGATGGGAACTGAGAGGAGGGGGAGGGAGAAAAAGGAATGACAGCATGAAAGTTGGCACTGTTGGCAGATAGGGTTGAAACCACCGAGCCTTGTTTATGGCCATGATGCCCAAAGAAATACGTGTACAAGCTGTATTCAATTTAGACTCACTGACAATTGATGATTGAAGTACAAAGATATGTACAAAATTCAGAAACATGAACACGAGCACTCGTTCCCATAGAGATTTTTGGCCACAAGAGAGGATCCTACAGAAGTCCTTGTTACAGGTAGGATTCAGCATCCTCAGTCCAGCACCTGCAGTGAGATGATCAGAGGCAACTCATTCCTCCTCAGTCACACCAGGAGCTGCCAAGCCCACGTCAGTCCCTACAGCAGCCTGTGAGTTTGCTGTCTGGTGGCTGCAGCATGTTTTAGAGGACACAGTGCCCAGAATGCTCCAGGGCTTTCTGAGGACAGCTCAGGATACGCCGGCTCTGCAGCGATGCACAGAACCTGCAGCACAGCTATCTTGGTGGTTTCCCCAGGTTTGCCACATACTGATTTGTCATCTCAGTTACCACTTCCACAAGTGGCTGTTTTCTAGTGTACCATAGCTGATGGAGGGGAGTAAGCTCCAGAAAACCAGCTCCTGCTCCAAACCACTCTAGATCTTCCTCCTGTAGCCAAGGATGACTAGCTTCTTTAGGGTAAAGACACCCCACAGCATCATTCACTTGGCACTTTGTGTCCTTGCTGAGTTCTGGGGGAATGCTCACACATCATCCAGGATGGACTCCGAGCCTGCAGAAAGTGGATCAGATCAGAGGAAGATCAAGCTTAGGGTAAATCTGGTGGTATAACCAGGTCATCCCAAATCATGCTACTTCAGCACGCTGTCCTGGCTCAGCCAAATAACTGCTTGTCAGGAGGGATCTGGTCTGGAGAAGGCATTCCAGCTCAGGATTAAGAAGCAGAGGTGTAAATGGTATGACTCCCCCACAGTCTCTCCTTTTCTCCCATGCTTTTGCGTTCCCACACTGCTTTTTCAGCCCTCACTCCAGGAGAACACTTTGGAGCTGGCTTGTCCGCTAAGAAGCCAAATCATCTCCTGACAGCCCTCTGAGTGGATGTGAAAGCCAGGCAGACAGGCAGCCCAGCTGCACTCTGTATCCTCCTCTGCCTTAACCATGAGGTGCTGCTTCTCTTTAGGGTGATCCCCACCTGATAGGAGCTAACGATGCTTCCCTCTGTGCCCTCCCTCTTCTGGCTGCAGGGAGGTGACAAGTGAAGCCATTTTATGCCTTGCTTGGGACCTTTCCCTCCTCCTTCACTACACAAGGAGACAGTTAAACCATAGCATCTAATTTTATGGCAGTAACAGGCCAAGCAACAGCTGAGTCCCAAAGACAAGCACGTAGAAGGGGGAACAAATTGCATGAGTCAGACTAAAAGCTTCATAAATATTGACTGGTTTTAACAGTCCCCTGAGGAACAGAGAATCTCATTTTATAACTACTTCTCCCTCCCTGTTATGTACTCCCTCCTCTCAGGGAGCTGCTCTCCTGGCTTATGTGCACATTACTTTAATTCCTTTCTGCAGTGAAGCAGTGCTGTTCTGTTGGGGACTTTGCACAGTTGGAGAGACAGAAGGACAGACAGATGCAATCGGAACACAAAGAGGAAACACTGATGCTGTCAGGTCTACAGTGGTTGTGCAGGGAAGAACAGATGCTAGAGAACAGCAAGGATTGGACTACCAAGGAGGGAAACTGTTTTGTGGACAGAGGGGATAAGGGATTGTTCTGTGAGCCACTGCTTGGGATGGGGAGCAAAGTGACTCCTGCCCTCCTGAAATTGTGTATGAAACTCACCTCACCCTGCTGAGAGGGCAGCTCTCCCTTCTCATGCTGAAAGGCTCTTAACTTCTCCCTGCTTTTCAGGGTCTCTTTAGCAACCTCCCTGCTTTCCTCTCAACAGTTTGTCCCCTCCTCTTTCCCATGCCTGTCACACCCTTAGAAACACTCTAAGCGAGGGAGCAGTGAGACACAAATCTCCTCCAACGTGTGGGGCAGGATAAAAAAAAATCCCATCTCCACCAGCTGAGAGCACACATTCTTGGCCAATTCCCCTTCTTGGTGCACAGAGTGCAGAACATTTAATACACCCTTTCTCCCAACCTTAAGTAAGGGCTCTCTCCTCCCAGGTCTTGCCACAGCAGGATGGTTGCTTTGTGACCAAGCAAACAAAGCTTAAGCAGAGACTGAAAGACTACAGCAAAGCCCATGAATGCTGCTGAGGCTTACCTGAAATACATGATGCGGGTGAAGTTTTCAAATGCTCTGAAGAAGCACTGGAAAAGACAAGAATTCCTCTCCCTCTTCAAATGCCAAATGCACAGCATACAAAGTGTCCTGGAAACATGCCACTCCAAGCAAGGTTCAAGTTCTCCTGCTTTCAGCAGCTCAACACTGCCTCCTGCATCTTGCAAGAGGCTCAAGAAATCTGCTCAACTCCTCTCGTCTGAGGATTACTCTGAAATAAGACATGTTACTGCTTTGGGGTTAAAGTAGGCTATTTGGAGACTCCATCTGTTCTAGAGAGACCAATTAGAGTTAGCAACAAAGCTGAAAGTGACTTTAGAGAAATTGGAATTTCACGCAGAATACCTAAAGGCTTTTACTGCTTCTAGTCAGGCCGACCTGCCTGGCAGAGAAGAGTGTGCACAGAAGAATGCTGAGTATATTGAGGAAAATAGTGTCAGGGACCACTCAGATCAACCAAGAGCCTGGATCACTAAGAAGGTCCGTGGGGGTGAGGAAGGTTCAAGGTCAAGCTAGAATTCAATCCACCAGTCAGAATCAGGCCCAGTGATGACAACCAGGGTCAAACACAACCCAGTAAACAATAAACACATCCATACTGACAGAATAGGTCTGAGGTTAAGCTAGAAACTCAGCTTCTAGTTCAACAACCAGATCAGTAGGAGCCATGGCCAAGGATATAACTAGCCAGCATTCATCACCCTGGATAACAGACAGGATCAGGTGCCCAAGGCTAGGCTTAAACAGAGTTCCTCAGCCTATGGGAAGAGAGGGCAGGAGAAGGCCACAGCTGGGGCTACTCATGCCCATTAAAGTCTATTGATGCCTAATCTCTAGCATGCAGCGCTGGTACAGCAGAGATTAGCAACATCCAACCTTCTTGGGCAAGGTCTTTCCATCCTTATCCTCTGGGCTGGTTGGTTTTATCTATTTTGGTCAATTTTCCAAATTGATTGTATTAAATTACCTGACAATTGCATAGCTTCCTGTGAAGAGAAGCTTCTACATGAAGAGATTCAGATTAATTAAGACCATGGAAGTTAGGGACAGAGCTCCCATCTTTGGGCTGTTGTTATGTTTGAGCTGTAGGCGCATATGCTCAGTGGATGTAGTAGGTGTTATTGCTGAGTGAAGTAATTGAGAGAATATGGAAACTATGTTGTTTTTCTATCGGGAATAAAATATATAAGAACAATAAAATGGAAGAATACTTTCAGTATTCATACAAATGGGCTAAAAGCAAAGATATTAACTAGGTGAGAGTGTTAATTAAACCTAATGCCTCAAGTCAAGCCTCCCACAGCTGCAACAAATGCAAAAAGTCACTAGTGTCTGGCAGTGGCTGTCAGGCGTCTTTCCACCCACTCATTGAGAGCATCCATCCCTCACCCCTCTTATTGTGTAAATGGAGAATGACAGCCCTCTACTTTTACCACTGTACTCTCTTGGAAGGACTGGCACGCTGCATTTGCAGGTTGCTTTGGGGTCTGAACACTTGCAGTGACCCAGAACTGAAGTATCTCTACAGTGAAAGAGAAAATCCCAGAGCTCTTCCAACTCCAACTTCCTGAAAGATCCTGTCAGTAGGCCCTGATGTCTCACAGCCAGCAGTAGGAAAAAAAACAGTCAGAAATACATGGATTCTGCAAAGGCTTAGGTGTGATAGGGAAATCCACCAGCATATCAAGGCAAAAATAATTTCACAGCCAGTCTCAACACAGACTGGTAGAAATGTGGACACCATTTAGTAGCAAGCAAAACCACGCTTTATCTGAACTTTCCTTAAGAGTATGGTTTTGAGTCAGAACTACAATACCCCACCTTCCACTCCCATGCAAGGTGGTGCTCACCAGGTTACGGCCTCTGCTTCCTGGGGGCTGCCCATCACCGACCTGTTTGCCACGGATAACTTAGGGAGAGTGGTGTCTGGAAAAGTGCCCCCTGTAGGATGTGGGTGTCCTTTGGTCCAAAGAGAACTTTATGAAGAAGGTAGAGGAGTACTTCAACTGATAGAATGTTGGTTCACAAGACTGAGAGGGAAGACAAAATGGTTTTACTTGCCTCTGCAGAAAAAAAAATGGGACCATTTCCTCAGTAGAAAATCATTTTTTTTAATGGAAGCATCACATTCAACTTCATAGGCACTTGCAAAAATCTGAGCTTCTACTCCCCATTTTTTAGTAAAAAAACAAATATTAAAAGGAATATTAAAGGGCAAGTCATCCTATAACCATCCAAGTTGCACAAGTTTTAGGGACAGTTAGGGATCAGAAGCCAACAGCCCAAACAAGGAAAAGGCAATATTTTTTACTTAAGACGAAGTGTAGGTACCATCACATGAAGCTGTATTGGGTGATCTGGCACGATGTGGTGTCCAAAAAAGCACAAGAGATGAGTCACTAGGAGTGTATGTACAAGGCAGAGCTTGGCCAAAGTATAGTACAAATGATTCAGTTCTGTAGATGATGATTGGCAGCAGGAGCAAAAGTGCAGAAGAAAGCGCTGTTACTGCTATAGCATTTTTCTTGGTAAGGTCGCAGTAGAAAACTAGTAGCAGGTCCCTGCTCAATTGTGATGGACAAGCAACAAAGAGAAGCCAAGCCAAGACATGGTGATGTCCTGAGAAGACATGGGATGTGTGCAGTGTGCCTCAATACTCTGCTCTAAACTAATAAAACATAGCTGTGCAGACAGAACTGGCATCTGGCCTTCCACTTCTTCTTTTCCCCAGAAAAAAGGAAGACAGTTGCCCATCCTTGATGTATTCCATGTCTGCTGCCAAATTTGCACTCCCCCACTCAGACACAATCCCAAAATAGGATGTGATGCCTTTCCCGTTGACAAAGCCATAAGTCACTCTGAGCGAGACATACTCAATATCTTCCAATCACTTAAATGGAAAGAGCTCTCCCCCTCTGTTTCCCAGCATTTCAGCACTCATTATATCTCACATTAATTAATACAGGCAGTAAGAAGTGCGATGATAAATTACAAAAACCCATTAACCTGATTCTGTCCAAACTGGTGACATATGGCAACTTGTATGTTAGACAAATCTTCCTGCTAATGTGGAAGTCCTCATGCCTGAACTCCATTAAAGCTACAGCCGTGAAAGAATATTCTTAACGTATGTACGTATAGATGTACATACGGAATGTATATCAATGTGCATGGACAGGGCATGCCTGTGGGAACATCAAAATTCATTAGATCAATCTGATATGAGATATATTGAACAGGTTCCATCTGACGTCTGTTACTGGGTTGTTCTGTCCACTCCCAAAGGAGTGAATCATATTGACAGGTTGAATTATATCTCAAGAGATATTTTTCTCCCCTCCTCCAAAGGCCATTTGCAATCACGGCACATCCACTGCCTCTTAAAAGTGAGCTCATCTGGCACTGGGTTGCATTGAAGTCCTCCACCGTGCTCGAAGGAAGAATGCTTCTGGGTGGTGGGTACGTGGAGAAGATGCGGTCCGTCCAGCTGTCCCTCGGAGTGCTTGCCATCTTGACCATGACCGTGTATGTCCCATCTACACATGGAGTGCCTTTTTTCCTACTAGGTAAGCTGGAATACAGGCTAGATGACACAGGTAGGTCGTTATCTTTTTGATTTGCTTTGCTGCTTGTCATGGCCATGCAACACTTGCTTATCCGTGCAAGAAAATAAAAGCAACCTTGAGCTATACTAAATAATCAATCAATATGGGTACTGCCCGGGGACTCGTTCATATTAGCACGTACTTCTGCTCTGCAGCCGGTCGCGTGTTCATATGTCACACTCTGCTAAACAATGAAAATACCAGATCTGGTGAAATCTGGCAATGGCATTTTCTTCTTTCTTCCGGAAAGAAGATTTCCAAGGCTATATATTAAAATACCAGAGAGTAGCAATCCAAGTATGTACCATATGAGATGTGACAGCTCCTAAATGTCAGGAGTAGGGTGCTGCTGAACTTTTTTTGATTGTGAAACTTCTGTTTATATGTTCTTCCCCCATCATTTAAATTAATCTTAGCTTGAACTTATTCCACAGGAAAATGTCAATCATTAATCTTCTTTCTTAGAGAGACTTGGCAGCAGGAAAAAAACTAAAGCAGCTAAATATAGGCTAGGAAACAGCATTGCTTTTCAAATGATTTTTCCTCTTATTTCACCTGTTTATTTTTGTAACGACAACCAAAACATTCCTGAGGCCACCCTCTCTAACTACAGCTTCTGTTTAACTCTTACCAGAGTGTTTATATAGATGTTTATTTTTTTTCTGTATCAAATCCCTCAAATGACTGAAAGCGGCTCTTTGAAAATCCTAACTGTCTTTCAGGCTTAGGTTTGTAGCACACAAACTGCAGGTCTTACAGAGCACACAGCCCTGCTCAGCTCCTCGGGTTTGTCTCCTGAAGTCACACTCGGCTTCGGCTGCACCATTAGGTGGGGGCAAAGCTGGCCACGTATACCGGGAGCATCACCTTGGGGTGCATTCCCACGCACTCTTGAGCATCTTGGGGTCTCATCTGTCACAGTGCTTTGTTTTGCCTCTATCAAAGTTATTTGCATTCATCTCATCACAGCTATGTAGGTCTGATGACTATCTGAGACCCATTGCTCCCTTCTCATCTCGAAGGGACTGAGCTGAAGTCCTGAATATCCCAGGAGAAGAGAAAAAAATATCTTTCTGCATCATCTCTTTGCATTTTATGTGGATTCTGTGGGCATATTCTAGGGCTTGGCAAGGTCTGGGTGTGAGGATGAAACAAAAGATTCTGGGGAATGGCCACTCTGCGATTTTATGCTCCTCCCAAAAATGAATGCATCACACAGGTTTCAGATGCCCCTAGAAATCTCTTTGGCAGAGCTGGGGGCATCCTAAAGCCTTGTCCGGTCCGGTCATCCGATCTTTTTGCCCGTCAGATGCTGCTGAAGCCCTGACCTTCACAACCACTTGTTTGAGGGTATAGCCACAACCACTAGAGAAAAACCACCAAGAAATCTCCCAAAATGGGCCTCACACAGAAGCCCGAATTGCTACAAGAAGGCAGCTTGGGGAGGATTTTTCCTGGAAAACAGGGAAGGAAATTAGGCATAGTTGACAACAACCGTTAAGGGGATTCCTTGGAGAAAAAGAGGCTCACTTTAAACTCCTCCACACTTCGTCTATGAGCAGAATGAATCCTTTAATACCACGGGCAGCCAGAGAGCTCAGCCCCAGTGCTGGGTGAGCACAGGGCTACGTGGAATGCTGCAGGGCTCTTCAGCTACATGTACACATAAGGAATAGCTCCCACCTCCAC
>PPHD01013492.1:0-17286 GCA_002909625.1 Bambusicola thoracicus | reverse complement strand
TGATATTCTAGTGAAAGCTCCACAAGTGCTTCTCATCTTCACTGTAGCTGCAGGTTCCCTGTCATGATGCACACCACAGGCAGGCTCCTGCTATACAAAGTACAGATATATTAGGGAATAGAGCTATTTCCATTAGCCTGGACTCTTGCTGCAGTGGAAAGATGCTGGTTTGTTGGTGGTGGTGTTCTTTTTTTTTTCCTGCAGGCAAAATAGGCACCTTTCATGGCACTGCTGAGGCAATAAGTAATGGGATGTTCTAAAGCCTGCAGAAGAGTGTAATAAAGCAGTATTTCTGGGCCAGTCAGTATGAGAATGTGTACAGGTCTCAGGAGAATAATGATTCCAAAACCAGCCAGCACTGACCTTTGTTTCACTCTGCTCCTGTCTCCTTGCAGAATGCTGGTCTGTACACGGTGACCACCACACCCCTGAACTGTGGCCCCCAGCTGCGGGCGCTGCTCCAGCGCCCAGCCAATGAGAAGCTGCTCTTGCTGCTCCCCGTGGGCTATCCTAAGAAAGATGCCACTGTGCCTGCACTGACTCGAAAGCCATTAGAAGACATCATGGTGGTCATGTGAACCCAGGGCCACAAGGAGAGAGCACAACCTACTGCCTGCTAGGAAGCAGCAGCCCACTGAAGTTGTTGATGCTTTTCCTGTGTATTATGCCCAGCTTTAATGCTCATATATTACTGCTGCTCTGGCTGTTTACACCCATGCACCTTTTAGTGCTAGTAGCCACGGTGCCTGCTTCTACTAACAGCAGCAAGTAGTCATGCATGGTGCATTTAACAGGTACTATTACCAATGAACCTAACCAGTTGTTTCAAGAGACAAGTACAGTAACATTTAAATGACCTTCATCACTTGATTTTTCTTATGCACTGTAGGGACAGATCTTTCCTTGAACTAGAACACATATTTTCCTTATACTTTTGGATTGCCACTGAACAGCTATTTTTAATTCATAATTTTAATGGAGGTTGTATGTCACAGAATCATAGTACCATTAAGGGTGGAAAAGACCTCCAAGGTTATCTAGTCCAACTGTCCACCTACCACCAATATTTCCCCACTAAACCGTGTCCCTCAGTACAACATCTAAACATTTCTTGAACACCAGTGATGGTGATTCCACCACCTCCCTGGGCAGCCTGTTCCAGTGCCTGACTACTCCTGAACTTGAACCTCTCCTGGCACAGTCACTGAGTAAACTGCCCTATAGTAAAAAAAAAATAAATAAATAAATAAAAAAAAGCCAAAATTCTTGTGATGGCACCAGCTTGTTAGCCACATATTTATAAGATGGGTTTTCCTCATCCTCTCAGTATCCCTTGCTGCCATTGAAAGGCAAGAGGAAAACACCACCTATACTCCTGTTCTGTCAACTAACTGCCCCAGTGCCCTGAAGTACCTGCTGATAGCCTTCAAGCTTCTCTCATCAGCTTCACAGCTGCCAGCCTGAGCTATAACTAAAGGTTAACAATCCAAGGGTTGAACCAGAACATGAAGTTTTTTAGCAATGTCTCTTCCCTGGGCCCCAGGTAGGCAACACGCTTTGCGTGTAGCCTACTACAGTTACCCTTCTTTCCTTCTTGGAGGAAGCCATCTTGAGGCATGGAGTTAACTGCCTCACCCTAGACAACCCCCTGGGTGGATCTCCCACCACATCCTCACTCTCCTTTCCCTCAAATTCCAGAGGCTCAAACCGATTGTGTAGTGGTACCTAGGAAGCAAGGTATGTAGGGATGGGGTTTGCTTTCAACACTGAGCTGAGACCTGTTTCTATTCCTTCCCATCTCTTAGGTCCCCTCTCTGAGCCTGGCAGCAACAGGAGAGGGGTCCAACCACTGTTCGAGGGTTATCACCCCAGTTCTTCTCACATGTATAGCAAGGAGTCACACCACCAGACTATCTCCTGCGCGCACTCCCTGATGCCCCTTAACTTCTCCACCTCTTCCTTGAGCTCTACCACCGTAACGAGCAGATTACCCACCAGCCCCCACCTCACGAAGGCGGTATCCCTGCCGCCCTCCACCGGCAGCAACAGGCTCAAGCGCTCCCTGCAGCCGCTGTCTCCAGTGCCTGTGCGGGCAGCGCCCCCTGGTGGCGCTCCGAATTGTGGCGGAGCCGGCTCCTGCGCCCACAGCCTGAAACGAACTTTCACAACTACAGTAACACAAAACTTCTTCAGACTAACTGCGTTTTCAACCCGAATTCAATTGATTTTGACATAATTAGAATTTGAAGTAAAAAATTTTAAAAGAAATCCAGTCAACCCTACAATTTGAACTTGAATTGCTTCCTTATAGAAACCAACCTCACTGAGCCTAAAAACTGGTCAAGGACACAGCAATGTCACTGGTGAGCAGAGGTAAGTCCAAGTGACTTGGCTTTTGGTTTTCAGGTATCAAGAATACACCTCACAGTTGAGATAACAACTGATCCTTCTGCGCAGATGCAGCTCTGCCCTATCAGCCCCCCCTCACAAGGCCCTTTTCATCTGCTATAAAAGTAAATACGCCCTATTTTTCTTTTTTTCTTTTTAATTCAGAGCTCATGTTGATATTGGGCTGAATCTTTGTCACTCTACATTATCTTTTATAGCCTGGAAATAAAGTGCTTCTGCCTGGCCCAATTTGTAGAAGAGATTGTGTGTTTGTGTGTGTTTATTCCACAATAACTCTCAGAGAAGCTTTATCAGATTAGTTCAGTTTAAATCAGCATGAGCTTGCATACCTAAGTCAGTTTGTTGCATATATAAGACTACTGTATTATGGCTTCTTAATTAAGAAATGAAGAATCAAGCCACATTAAAATATGCCCACAATTCTCATGATATTGCTATATATCAACATACCTATTTATATTGAAAAATATATTTTGTTTTGTTTTTTTTTTGTTTTCTTCCATATGTTGATGATGGAAACTGATAGATACACAGCGGCTAAAGACAACAAACTTACATGCTGTAGCAGAAATGCTAAGTCATGGCCTGAAGCAGTGATTGAGCACCTGGTGGGAAGGTAGGGCTAACTCAAGGAATCTCAGATGCATGCAATGCACCTGAGTGACCAGAAGGAGTGGATTCTGGCTCCACCTCTTCCCAGACCTCATTTAAGGGTTGGCAGTGGTGGGAGGGGTATCTTGTTCAAGATCCCTGCATACCCCGGGCCTTCCAAATGTAAGCAGATTTTTTTCTCTCCCTTTGTGTCCGTGGTTGCTGTGTTTGAGCAAATCCTCACTTGCTGTAGCCTAGGATTTTGTTACTTAGTTATCATTGCTCTGTTTTCCACCATGTTACAGCATTATACATGCCTGCTGCATGAGGAAGTTTCTACCTAGGAATACATTTCCGAAATCATGATAAATGTGTAAAAGATGACTTTTTCATAGAAAAACCTATTCAAATGCAAATATCCCAGCAGTGTTACACCTGCTGATGATACTGTAGTCTCTTCCAAATTGTGCTACTGCTGTTGTTGTGACAACCCTACTTGCTATGATCTTACTCTAGGCTGCAGCATTTTGAAGACCTTTAAATAAGTAGATGTTAAGACAGTATCTGTTTAATTTACCTTTTTAATTGCTGTGCAGATCTTATCGACTCCTGAAAAATCAATCTTGAGAAAGTAGGCACTCCAAGGCAAGATACACAATATCTCCCTGCTAGGTACTAACAGAACATGCATTCATGGCACTAGTCCCTTGCTCTCTGAAAAAATGCTTAGATGAAACAAAACATAAAAGCTAATTCTGACAGCATTTATAAATGCTGAGAATATTTATTCCAGAAGGGCTGAGGCTTGATTTCATGTTGCTGTTACTAATCAGTTCTCCATAGACTTCATTAGGAAGAGACTGGCTACTGCATGGTTTTTGAAGATTTCCACCCACCTGAGCTTAGTCATCTGCTCAGCTTTTACAGAACAGAGACTGTCATTGATGACTCATAACTCTCATGGCATTTTGTTATTTCTTTGGTTAACATGACCTGTATATCTCCATCCAAGTGATCAGTAACCTGTTTGTTGAGCCTTTGCCTCCTATGGATGAGACTTTCTTGTGTCTGTGAAGCATAAATGATAAGGAGAACACTTGCATGAGAACAGTCCTTTAAAATATAAGATGGAAAAGAGTAGTTGAAATTTTAATCATCAGTGCAATAAGTTATCAGCTAAAAATTGCGTTCAGCTGTGGTGTGGGCATGGGGGAAAATACTATTAAGCTTGGCTACTAAGCTGGACCTGCATTGAACTTGTGGTAGAAACACAGACAACAGAGGTAGTCCAAGATGCAGGTAGAAAAATCTAAGACACAGAAAGCAATACAGATCAGCAAGACAGGCAATGACCAGAGCCTTAAGAAGTGGTTACCAAGTCTTTTGTCGCATAGCAGCATAGGAGGAAACATTTGAGGGTTTTTCTGGGAGAAATATGAAGTACTTGGAGTTATTTATGAGAGACTGCCCTAAGCATAAGTTCTCCTCTCTGACCTGAGGGTAAAATCTTGCACCAAAGGTCATTAGTGGCTCAACTTAAAAGGGTCAAACCAAACTTGCACAATTTTGAGCTAGAACGTGACTGTGTTGGCTGAGTTGTCCTGAGAAACACTTCTTACAAATATCAAGTTCAAAGTTTGTATATTGAGGGTGAGGTACACAAAAGCAGAGCAATCACAGCATAGATACACTTTAAATAGAAGATCTGCTCTAACAAAACAACTTAATTTCTGTTGAACATGCAGTAGTGATGTTAGTCTGTAGTTAACTTGCTGGATTTTAATGATGCTTTTGTGTCATTGTTTTGTACTGTAAATAGTCCAAATGTGACAAAGTTTTTTATGGTTTTACACAATTTCCTCACAGGATAGCAACAGTTCATGCAGCTTATAGAAAGCTGCCACAACCAATTCTCCATAGGACCAAAGGCAAAGTACCAACCTTTGGTAGTGAACACATTTCTTTCTATCAGCTTGTTGTGAGCCATATGTATACAAAAGTTGTATTATCAGGTAGAAGGAGTAACTTTAAAAAGATTGCACTACCTTCCAGTAACAAATAAGTATGAGATGTTAATTAAGTCTCTTGCAACAACTGTTCCCAATTATGAGAGGTAATCATAGTCCTCTGATTTCGTGTAAATAGCATGCTCAGTTTTCATCTGAACTACTTCTCTAATGTGGTGACCTAGCAGGATAACTTTGGAAAGACAGAACTATACACTGGCAGCCAGAGGAAATAGAAGGGGTGGGAAAATACTGAATTCCATTTTGTTAAGCCCACCGAAGCTTCTGAGAATGTATTCCCTGCATCAGGCTGAGAGGTCTTACTGGAATTTAAAGGTCAAGCCAAGGTTGATGATACAGAGTATCCACCTGCATGAAATTAATGAGAGCCTTGGGGAAGGTAATGGCTTTAGTGTTGTGACTTCATGTGAGGGAGAATAATCAGGGGTAGGGGGTGTGAAAAGTTTTAGCATGGATACTTTTGTCCTTGAGGCATTAATTACTAATGTCCTACACTGGTGTCATCATCCTTTTTTCAATCTGAAGGTTTTAGGGTACTTTTCACAACGATGTAATATCTGTGTTTCAGTAAACCTGTTCTTGGTTTTTTTCACTTGGAAAAAAAAAGAGACATAAGCAGAAAGTAGCAGCCAATGCTTAAATATCCACAATAAAGAGTGAAAGCACAGGAGGAAAAAAAAAAGAGCATTCCCATAGGTGTCATAGTTGTTTGAGTTCCTGATTCACTGTTCTGTTTGGTCCTGTTTGTGAGTTAGGATGCGTTAAATTTAAAGCTGAGAATATAAGGTGACGGAAATATCTGTACGAATCTTGAAATTGCATTTAAAGGGTACTATTGAGTAATGACTCAGGTGCTGTCTAGCAGGGCAACTATGGCTTCAGTCCTGTGGGGTATGGTGCCTTTTATTTCTCAGAATGCTCCTTAGGCTTAATGCAATACAGCACCTTAATCTCTAATCTCTTTTTCAAGGAAAATGGAGATAAATATGGTTCAGTTGCAGTTGGACTTAATGATCATGAAGGTTTTTTCCAACCTGAGCAATTCTATGATCAAAGCATGTAACAGGAGAGGAATCACTTTAAATTCTGTGTAATACAGGTATTGGTCGAAGAAAAATATGGTATAATCAGTAAGTGAAATACTGGAGAGCTATACGTGGCTTTATAAATTTAGATATTAAGTATTTTAGAGCTTTCTAAGCAGTACGAAGAAGGAGATCCTCAACTTTATACCAGAGTGTATTATCAATTAACTCTGATAGTAGTTGGTCCTGCAGAGGAAAGAAAAGTAAACTTCAAAAGGAAGCCTTGAAATATTTATATTCACTATCTGTTTAGAAATCAAAAGCCACTGGAAATACTGACTCATTTTGATTAACTGCATTTTTGAGAAAGCATGAAAAGAATTGTGATTATTTCCTTTTACTGCCTGGGAAACCAAAGCTGCATATGCAAGTGTAATCACTTCAAAGAGATTTAGGATCTGCTTCATACTGAATGCCCTTGAAATGAGAAAGTGTATTTCCAAACAGTCTGCTCTGATAGGATGTCAGGCCTACAATTGATCGTATGTAGGATTCCAGATTGTATTTCAGCTTAAGGGCCTATTATGAGTTGAATGAGGCTGGTAGCTCATTTCAGTAGCTCAGTGAGATCTGAGAGACAGACCTTATGCACAAACCTTAAAAAAGAAAAGTGTGTGTTAAATGTCTCACTTTGCTCCAGTAGCATTATAAATGAAAGGTGGTCAGTGGATGGTAATAGATGGAGATTTCTTATTGTGATCACTACCTCCACCTGTGCAAGTACATGTAGAAAAGATTTTAAGTATGTGTATACATATAAAGTATAGGTAAATTATGTGGTACAGCGGAATCACTCTGGCCCCTTGTTTTATGAATGCTTGCTTATAAAGCCTCTGTATGTGGCTATGTTTCACAAAAGGGGCTGTGGCATTTTCCCAGGAAGGAAATCTTAAAAAACATAAAACATTTTGGAAGCTACAGAATTAAGTCTAAGAGAATTCTCTGAGGAAAAAAAAAACAAAAAAAAAAAAAGTATCTTAGAAGTGCTTTGTTTCCTATCAGAACATAGGAACACTTTATGTAAGTTTATCTTTGACTACAGTTTCTTCCTTCGATGCACCTTGATTCCTTCATGTTGAATGGATGGTGGTAAAATAATAGCTCCTGCTTGTTCACCCATTTTCTATTGTGATGTATTTCAGCCTCTTTTCTGCCCTTCATTCCATGACTGTGTGATGCTTAATTGCTTGCTGGGGTTAAAGCAGCCATCATTTCTTGTTACATTTTTGCTGTAGGAAGTTTCTGAGCTTTGCACATTGTGTTCCTTTTCTGAAACAAAAACACAAAGTGTTGCTGTAGTGCTGGATACTAACCAAATGATACTGAACTTCTCAGGAGTTTACTCAAGGTTTTACAAGATCAGAGGGTACTTGTTTTCTGTCTTCACTAACTGGATTTCTAGTTGGGACCCCAGATCTGAGTAACTTGTTCTTGTTTGTGTCAACATTGACTGAATGCTCACAGGCCTGACTTCCCCTGTCTAAAGATCATTATCTTGTTACTGAGTAGATTTGGGAAGAGAGCTGGTATGTAAGCAATATGGTTAGATGTTTTCATTCTGACCTTCAAACCTGTGTATCCATATATATTGCTGATGTTCTGTAATATCAGATAACAACGGATGTAGCACCTAATGGAGTATTTGCTGTGAAGAGGAACTGAGCTATTGCATGAATCCTGGGTTTTTTGTGCAGGTTCAGGACACAGATCTTTACTGTTTTGCATTACATAGAGTGGAACTTCATACACTATCACCCTTTGCTATGCAGCAGTCTTCCATGTTTGGTTTTAGTAACAGTAGTAGAAATGCCAAACAGAGTGCTATGGTCAGTCCGCAGAAGTAAATGACTTAACTATCTTGTACTTTGCAGCTGCAAAAGGGAAGCCATTCCTGAATATCAACTCTTTTAACAAAGTTGGTATATCGAGAGTTTCTTACATACAGCTTATAATTTTTTAAAGGGTATTTGACTTCACACTTGATGTAAATGTGCAAAAATATTTGACAGAAATGAGCATGAACACTATTCATAGTATGTCAGACTGACAGAAGACCTGGGAAAATAGTGAGCACTGGAGAGTAACAAGATTTCTGTTTTCTTGTATGCTCATTTTTACTGAGATTTTTATAAATGTCAATGCAGCGTCTGGATTCTATCCAAATACATAACAAAAATCAATCCTTACTCCAAAGTTTGTCTTCCTTTCAGTTGAATTTGTTGTATCATTTGCTTATAATTAGACAATTAAACACAAAGTAGAACTATGACTGAGGTAATAAACAAAGGTTACAGCAAGTTACTGTTAACTGTTGTATGTTTTAACTGCCTGCAGTAAATTTGGGGGATTCTGTATGTATCCTTTCCTGCAAATAGAATAGAGTGCATCTCTCTGGATATTATTTTCCAGTTTCATTTAGTAAATTGTTGATGAGCAAATTGCGGAGTTTAAGAATGTAATTATTCTGAATTAGTAGTTTATTTCTTTAGCACCTAATTGATATTCTGTGGATCATTTGATCAGTGGCTGAAAACAGTTTGTAATTGATGCCATAATTAGCTAGTGCTGCACTCACTCCAAATGAGACTGCAGTGTTATAAATCTGTGCTGTTTGGTTGACTCAGTTATCCAACCAGAAGGCAGAGTCAATGCAGCTTGACTTCTAATTAACTTACACTCAACAAATGACAAACGTTATAAGCAAACATAGAGCCTGAGACACTCTTTTACTGAGTATTCTTGTAATAGAAGACTGCACAGTGATCTGCAGGAATCAAACGTGGAAAGATTTTGAACACTTGAATGAACTTATTAGTTCTGACTGTGCTGATGTCAGACAATCATTGGCTCCCATCGGTTTCAGACCTGGGAGGAGGCATGGGGCAGAGTGGACTAAACATGATTAGATGAAGAGTAATCATGAGGGGTAGACGATCCTTTGTATAATTAATATCTTTTGGATTTTCTTACAGAGCATTGAAGTCATTTGTGACCATAGGCTGTGTATTTTGACCTGCACGCTCATAGAGCAGGCCTGTTTCATGGGATAGATATGTTTCCTTCTGTCTGAACACAGGAAAGAGGGGGAAAGTTTGTACTGTATTATTTAGCTTCTCAGAGAAAACCATTCCATTGGAATTGGATTTTTAAATCTTCTGTAGATGCGGTAATCCCTTTATCTCCAGCTGCTTTTGATTAGCAAGAAAATACATTCAGTTCTACCATTTTTCTGGAGGCCGCTAGATGGCATAAGGAGACTGTAGGAACAGAGAACTTTGGCTGGCAGCGAGTTAACATTGCCTGTTTACTCCCGGCACCTTTTACCGTATTCTGTTACCCAAGTCACAGATTTAGCAATACGTATCTGAGAATAAAAAGCGAGCTTTTGACTGTGATCAAAACCACAAAGTTCTGTGTATGCTCAAAAACCTTAGGAGTTTACTGCAAATACAAAGAGTGGGTCTCCCTTCAGCTAAGCTCTGGTTGATAGGTGTAGGTAGGAGAGTTTTTTTTCTTCCTTATAGAAGAGACCTCATTTTATCTAGTCATATATTGCCATACACTTATGTAGCAATGCAGATACAGAATTTTTCATATTATTCATCTGTCAGACTGTAGTGTTTACCAGGTGTCTTTAAGAAAAGAGTTGCTATTTTCCAGCCACTTCCTTTCATTGAATTAATTCTCCATTTATTTCCCTTTCTTCCCCAAGTGCCTTCATGCTTATGCTCAGAGCTCTGCAGTGCCAGCAAATGAGCAGCTAAGCCATCGTATGCAAACACGTTTCTCCTGAAAAGCAGATTCAGCTCCAGTGTACTCAAATGCTCTTACTTGCTAATGTAAACCACAATGCATGTCTTGTCCTCTGTAAAACACATAAGTACTTTGTTTAATTTCTGTAGTTTGCTTGAAAGAAGGTTAATCATAAAGGAGTTTCTTTCTCTCCAGACATTGTTATGTTGTGAGAGAATTATGTAATATTAGACTGAGAAGAGCGGTGGAGAAAAAGCTCTCTCATCTTCCCCTGACTTGTATCCTGCAAATCTTCACCTACTCTCCACTTCAAATGAAGGTCTTTTAGAATGAGCTGTGTATGAAAACTGAACTCTATTTCCATAAGCAGTTTGAGAATTAAGTGCGGAGATTTAAATAACTAGGGAAGAAAGTATATATCACCTTATAATGTAGACTGTGGTGGCATAAGAAGCTTATGGGTGCACATAAGGGAGAAAATGCCTGGGGATGAAATACAAATTTGAAGGCATACCAGTAATGCTGTGTTCAGACTAGCTCTACTGTTGTGTTACAACAAAGAAATTGCTTACTGGAGCAAGGTAGGCTTGGATTTGCCTTCAGGTGCGGAGGAGTTACTTGGTTGTCCAAGTAGGAAGTCAGATGCCAACCTAAAATGAAGGCCCATCTGGGGTATTCCCCTTAGAAAAGATTCAGCCAAGTAGATAAAGCAGAAAACTGGCACTCCTGCCCACATAAATCAGACAGATCACTTAGTAGTTTTTCCCCTCCAGAAAGATACTAGAGCAGTCTCTGATAGCATTAATCTGATAATATCAAATTTGCTGCCTCCATCAGTTTTCCTGATTTCATATTCATCTTATCTGTGATTAAACCATATCTCTAATCATTAATGATGAAAGTATTCTTCCTGCAGTAGTCATGAATGCTGAAAGAATACCGGGAAAATAGGAGACTGAGAAGGAATAGATTTAACACTGCAAAAATCTAACACTGAACAGACTGTCAGCTCTGCGCACTTGGAGAAGGAAAGAATGTAGGTTTGAGTTTAACCCATCTTGTTTGCTACTCTCAGCATTTCGTTTTCTCCTGAGAATTATGTCAAAGATGTACTTAAAAGTACAAGGTTTTCCAAGGCAGGGCTTTCTGTCTGTATTCTGTGTTCCTGTAGTCCCCAAGAGGAAAAGTCCAATAAAATCCTTTTTTTTTTTTTTTTTTTAAATGGGATTCATACATATTTAATGAAAGGCTGTTTACCACATTGTTTGTATGATGCTTAGATAAATAACTGAATTTTTTCCCATTAATGTGGTTGACTTATATTTCCTACCTGTGAAGTTTAGTGTACACAGTACACGTAAGCGTGTTGCGCTTATGTCACTGGATGCAATACAGAGCAGTTGATGGAATAGTTGGAGGCTTATAAGAAGTGTAAAACAATTCATTCTTACCTTGAAAGAATTGCTGAAGGGAAAAGTTGAAGCAGAGAGAGCAATGAGAACTAGATGAGGAAAGCGTTTTATGAGTACATAGCTTATATGGGAATGAGCAGTAACTTCTTTGCAGATCTGCATTGTTCAAACAAAGCAGGTTACAGCAATCTTAACAGGCATCCTTTTGCATTTTTTGTAAGTCACAGTCGGTATTAAATTATTTACTCTATGGCCCCATGACATGAATACCACTGATTGGAATTAGGTAGTTTCCAGAAAGCCTTGGAAACATTGAAATAGCATGTGCTCAGGTATGTTAGCTAAAGCCAGTACCAGTGTAGAAGGCTCCTAGGGCCTCAGTGAGGACCACTGAGTAGGACAGTAGCCCAGAAAAGACATCTGCAGTGTTCTTGGGAAAGCTGCCCCTACAGCCTTCTGCTTTCCAACTGCACCTGGAACTGGGGATTGACCCTGCCTTGGCTAGTGTGGCTATGTCTGTAGTGGTTAAAAGACAGGAGGAGAAATGATAGTAGTGTTGAGGAATGTGGGGCTGACCACTACCTCACCCAGGCTAGCACGTGGCTCTTACTATGCTTTCTTATGCTTGGTATCAGGCAGCCTATCAAAGCTGTTGGTGGTGCAAGGCAGAAAGAACAAGTTTTGCCACCTGAAGAAGGTGTTTGGCTGTAGGAGGAAATAAAGCACCGATCCCACAGTCTTAAGGCTAAACTCCCATGAAAAGCTGAGGAGTCGATTATTTTTAGCAGGGCAAAGCCTAGGGGGAAGTCTTGTCAAATAGATTAAACCATTGTTAGGCACAGACCAGAATTCTCCTGCAGCACTTTCCTTTCCATTACACCTGCATCCTGATGTGAAATAAAATATTAGGGGAGGAGGAGGGGGAAGGGGGGAGGGATGTGGGGAGAAATGTGGAGGAGGGGAAAGCTGAACTCACAGAGCTGAAGCAGTAGCAGCTACAGATGCATGTGCTCTTTCCTGTCATTGCTCTCCCTATTAGCTTTTCTTAGGCCAACTTCTTTTTGCTGATCCCCAGGGTAGCCTCTGAGAACTGTTTATCATCCTGGGGCGAAATGTTTCAGTCTCCTCTCACCACTCATGCTTCCTGCTCTCAGAGGTACTGATATATCTAAGTGTCCAGAAGAGCCTGAGGACAGACTAGGAGGATGTTTGTTTGTCTGTCTGTCACTTTTTTTTTTTTTTTAAAGCTTCCCAGGCCCAATTCTCTTAGTCAGACTGGAGAGAACTGTTCTAGTTACCCCTGGTTTCATCTGGGCTACAAAAAGCATTGCTCTCATGCTGCAACAAATGTGATGCTGCACAGGTGTTGGGGATTCATCCATTCTGCACCAGGTGCTGTCTCACCTCACCTTTTGGAACACATGTTTAAACACTGTTCAAAGCAGTCTGGTCACTGTGAGGTGGGTGGGTTGGGAAGGACAGGCTATTCAAGGCTGCCCTTTACCAGCTACCTCTTGTGAATTTCCAGGCTTTGCAGCATGACTTATCTCCCATACAGAAGGAAGAGGGTAGGAGAGCACGTTTGCCCACAGAGAGAAGTTATTTGGGAGGGCAGCTGAAGCTTCAGCTGGCCAGGGCTGACAGCTTGCAGGTGTTGTGGCAACATAAGCTGACTCCTTTTAACTGGAGCAAGAGTATGAGCGAGGTGGGCCTGCAGAGGCAGAAAAGATTGTCAGATACTGAGAGTTATGGTCTGGCCCTGCTTGAGTTTCTCTTCTGTTCTGCTGTCCAGTTTTTCGGGTCACAGTCATTAACAGAGGAAAATGTTTCAAGTCACAATCCTTCACAGAACACTCTGGTTATGTAATAGTCCTTGGACCATACCCTGGTTTTATATTGCCTTATAAGTTCTCTAGTGTAAGATCTTTCAGTCTAGAAACAGTGGCATGTGTATATAATAGTGCTACATATTTCCTAAGAACTGAACTGAGAGGAAGACTGAAGAAACATGAAAAGAAATAATCCACATACAGGCCTGCCTTTAGAAGGCAAGCTGCTAAAAAACGGAGTCCACTGGGATCCTGAACTGTGAGTGAATGGAAGGTGTGGCTGAAATCTGTATCCCTTAAGAGTCTGATTGTTTTGGGAACCATTCCTCTAAAACTAATCAAATGGTCTGTCCTCCACAAGTTTTTCCTGTTCTTACATGGTAGATTAGCCTGATTTGTACAAGCATCTTTTCCAATTGCATGGAAATATTTCATGCCTTGTAGTAGAGTATTCCCTTACCCATTTCATCATCACAGAGTGGAGATCGGGCTCCTCTCTTAAGGACCTGAAGTGTCTAAGTGTGAAAACCCTCTCCTGAATGGTGAGATAAATAGCTGAGCTGTATGAAAATGAACTGTGTTCTTTCCTGCCTGATGCAGGCAGTCTGTTTTTGAATTTAATCATGTGTTTTTTATACAGTAAATTGCTATTTGGTAATCACACAAACATTTAAAAGATTATATATAAAATTACAGGCATCTCCATATCCATCACAGATGTCCTTGGGGTTTCTTATGCCTGGGGGAAAGCCTTGGTTTTTAAAGATGGAAAAAGCAGAAGGCATTAAAGGAAAAAGTCTGGTTGCTTACACAGAAATATGGGAATTATCAGACTGAGTCAGATTTGAACTGTGCAGACTGGCTTGGGAACAGTGAGTGTAGAAGGGGGCTCTAATTATGACTATTTGCACCCACTGGCACAGTGCATGCTTTCAGTCATGTAGACGGCTCGTGTCTGAGGAGCTGAGCTGTCTCCACTTGGAGCTGGGTTCCATATAAGTAGAACTATAGCATAATTACTCTGGCTGCATACACGTTCCTCCTGGGAAGGGATCCACACTCTGACATCTGCTATCAGGCCGAGCTAGAGGAGGAGCAAAGAAAGAGGAGCTGTTGCATTACTTTGGAACAGCTGCAGGTTGGGACTGGTGCCAGAAGTGGGGGAGGAGATTTTCGGGAGCCTGGAGAGATGAAGGCAGATCCCTTCAGGTCTGGGGCTGCAAGAGACCAGCGCTGTGTGTGGGCAGGATCGGGATGCTGTGTGGGAAATATCTGCTGTTTCAGTAGAAAGGGAGTTCCCTCCTGGATATTCTTGCAAACTGCTTTTCCTAAGTGCTGGGCTTTATCATAGATCTAGGCAAGCTCACATGGTGGGCTGCAGAGCTGCAGCCTCCACCTCTTTCCACCCATCCAGTGCTGGTAGACCCTGGAACCGAAGATACTCTGCTTTTAGCCTAGAGGGTCACAGGGCTGAAAGCAGAAGCAGGGCTGTCTGAATGCCCCCAACAGTTCTAGGAGGCATGTTATGGGAGATCTGTGCTCAAGGTACAGAACTCGGCACAATGTAAGCACTGCAGTTCGCAGCCTGCTCTTTTTTGGGTATGATGCTGAGACTGTTCCAACAGAGAGGGTGAACTTAGGGTTTAGTTACACTGTCAGATGTTTTTCTCAGCCAGCTGCTTAATATGAACCACTGACCATATAGGCCACAAACTGGGTTTTACCTTTTAGTATTCAATAACAGGTGAGCACTTTGCAAATCTTGCACTTCCTGTGACTTCATTTGGAAGTATCCAGTCACACCTGGGGAGAGCTGTAAAGTGCAAGTTGGGATGACAGCATCTTTTCTAAATACAACAGGATTTCCTTGGATTATGTTTGAATGCTTGGCCCTCTTGAGGAGGGGGGAAAATATGTCTGGTCTCTGACAGAGCTAAGGAAGGGTTTTCTGTGTTACGTAATTTTGTAAGACTACTGGAAATAGTCCAGCTAGCAACCTGGTTCAAACTGAATGATTTAAGAATGTCCATGTTGTTCTGTTGAATAAATCCAAATGGCATGAGATGCAAGTCTGCTAAAATCTTTGCCACAGTCTAAACCATGTTTTTGTTATTCTTTTATTCTAAGCGTTACTAAGTGGTACAAACCAGCTCCCTGTGTGTAATTTGCAGGAATGTGTCATGGGATTACTCTGTGACCAAACTAAGTGTTTTTTGTTTGTTTGTTTTCCAGTGTTTCACAGCTTTCTGATATATATTTTTTTCAAGCTTTTCCCCCCCTTTTTGTATTGAAAATTTGTTCTGACTCTGAACAGAGCAGAACAGATACACCTTAATGAGCAATGTAATGAATATGAAGCTATGCTGGCTTGGGCAAACCAATTCATTTTCATGAATCTCATTATTACTTGAATATATTCAATAATTAGTATGCGTCCTCTTTGAGGGCAAATGCTCATTCCAAAATTAAAGCCATATAAGCATGATGCGTAATTTATATCGAGTGGCAGTGAATCAGGTAAACTATGCAACGTGTGGGGCTAACCCTATTTGGTGATATGCATAAGCTCTTGAACATGCAATTAAAGGGTGATATCTGCAGATAAAGCACTTAGCTTTAAAGCTAACTTTGTTAAACAGTCAACACAGTAGCATTTGCCTGGGCTGTCAGTGAAGTGCAAGCAGGAAAGGATGCGCTGTTTTGAATTGCCAACAATATTACTGGAAAGAGTCCTTACAGTATTTATCCAGTTGTGCTGGTGAATCCAATCACCACAGCAACTCACCAACATTATACGTTGGCCCTGACAATTGATACTCTTTCTGAAACTCTGAGAAAGAGTTTTAGGAAAAATGTGTTTTAAAGAATATATCTCCCTTTCATCAGTGATGCTTTATGAATTGAGACAGAGTTGCTAGTTCCAATCTGAAATCTGTGATACTAGACACATGGACCTAGGAGGTGCTCAGTAAGTGTAGGTTTAGCATTGTCCGTAGTGTTACTAGAAATATATCACCACTAGCATATACGCTGTCCAAGTCTAAGTGAAGCGGTCTGTTTTGATCTCATGAGATTACTCCACTTTTGAAGTGGGTGGACTGAAATATTCCAGGGATAGAATATTTCAAGTGAGCTTCTGTATTTTAAACAGCCTTCAGATTTCAGCAAACGTCAGAGGATTTTGGGGTAGCAGAAAGTTCCTTTCCTGTCTGAGCTCTATCTTTTCTGGCACGGGATGCTAGAGACATAATTATCTTCTTTCTCAAATGTAGTGGATGGAAGTGTATATTAATAGCATCATAGAAGCATATTGGTCAGAACTAGCACTGGTAGGAGATAACATTCACTTGAGAATGAAGGTGTGTTGTTCAGCGAATCATTCCCATACAGTCTTTTTCCATGAATCCTATCTGTAAACTAGACCAGAAACATACGTACATTTAAAATGTTTGCATTCAATTTCAAGGTCTGAATGCTGCATGTATCAGTGAGAATTCAGATTTTCCTGGTGTGAGTCTGGGTCTGAATGATAGTGAAATAAATCTTCTATGTTTTTGTCTCCTTTTACTCCATGTTTTTCAAGTGTAGGTTTTTCTTTTATTTCCTGTCTGTTGCCAATTTACCTTTTCCACCATCTCTTCTCATGTGTCATTTTTACTTAATGCAACACCGTTTGGATCAAGTGATTCATATATGTACTTCCCCTGCTGAATAACCAACATGAGACAGGGAAGTCTACCCCCTGACTAGTGACAGCTTATTTCCTACTTTGCCCCTTGTAGCTGTTTTGGGCAAAATGGGTTTAACTCTGGCTATTAATGAAGAGAGGGGAGAGGGATGATGCAGACCCAGCAAGTTAAACCTTCAATCAATTTTTGTGTGCTAACCTCTGTGAGTAGCAGAATACACACTAAGGAGGCAGAACTTAATGTGTCTAGGCATATTTAGAAGTTTTCCTTTGGATCTTTATATCATTATTACAATCCACATTAACAGACTGCAATCCTGGATCTAATTTTTTAGATTTGCATTTGTAGCCATGTTTAACCTTTGGTTTCTGTACATTAGCAGTCCAGAGATGTTTTGCAGACAAGCAAAAGCATTCACTCATTCTGTCCTGTAGAGTTCTTGTGAACAAGTTGACACACAAAGAGGGCTTCTGGTGTCTCATCAGTACAAC